>VUQH01000380.1:0-26018 GCA_015106775.1 Etroplus canarensis | reverse complement strand
TACCACATGCCATGCATTTTTGCTGGCTTCCTCCACAGTTAAAAAAAAAAAAAAAAAGTCACAGAGTACAGGAAAGCAGACATGCGTGCCTATACACATGTATACAGTCTGTTTTATTTGTCTTGTTTTTAGCTTGAATCAGTTTTATCAGGTCTTTGTTTGACTCTTTAAATCTAGATTTAAATGCAAATTAGCTTCAGCTAGAGGCTGTGTATTAATTGCATTCGTGTTACTGCTTATATGTAAACAGTAATGTTTATCTGTATGGTTCCAGTTAAACAGACAAACAGATATCAGCTCAAATATCACTTATATGTTCAAGCCAAAAATAATGTTTTTTCCTGCATATTTCTGGTCCAATCTAGCAGTTTACAGTCAAATATTTTAGCTCTGCTTTCTGGCCTCAACAAGCTCTGGTCTGGCCCACGTCCCTGGCTACACAGCTGGGCCTGGTTGTGTGGGCCAGCTCCCCCGTTGTTTTGGGTTAGATAATGTTATTCTACAGAGGGCTGGGCCCACTGCCCACTCACTGCATTAACCCTGGTGTAATACCTCCATGTCCATCTTGCTTTTCTGTACCAGTTGTGCCACTCTCACATTTACAAGCATTTTAAACACCAATAGCAAGGTATGTGTTTGAGCTTAGATGGCTATCTATGACAGGTCTGGTCCAGCAGGGAAATATGAAAATGGGAGGCATATGATCTTGACACAAGGAGGTCCCCCCCCATAGTGCGGAAAGGTCAAAGTACAAGCACACTTCACATAAATCCATAAACTCCAACTTCCTTCAAAAGCACAGCTTGTTTTATGGCCAAACATGAGCTCAAAGAAACTGAATTGCTCAAAGAGAAAAGAGCATGAAAATAAATACTGTAATTCTGCCTTTGCTTGTTCAGTTTCCATAAAGAAACAGCATACACAGTTCACACAAACCAGTCCAAAAACAACTTTACCATGAAAGCCCAAGCTCTCCTGAAACACCTGCATACCCGAGTCCTGACCTCTGTGAAATACTCAACAAACCCACATCCTTACAAAATGCGTCAACAACGATGCGGCGGCTTATTAGCTGCCAGTATCAGAAGGGCCGTTCTTATTTCACCAAACGCTGCATTTTGTTAACAGCCACAGCTTTTGGATAGAAACATAAACACAGACTGGACCTGGACATGTCAGTACATCTTGAAGGTCCTGTCATCACCCTTTGAGTTAACTCAGGAGCAAATCAGTTGTATTTTAGCATCTTTATACTGCCAGAGCATTGCTGTATTTTTGAGGTCAGTACTGAAAACTGTTAAGAAATATCAAATGCTGAAGGTTTGGGACATTTTACAGTTAAAAGATATCAATTGCTGACAAACATCTGAATTCAGTGATTAAGAGGTGTGGTTCAATACTTCTGTTCCTGCAGTGTAATTTTGTCAAACCGATTCTGAATAGAACTCAAATACAACTTTGCTATTCCTGTAAAGTAAATTTGGCCACCATATACACCATTACTGTTGTTCAGTATCTAAGTAATGATATCATGGACACAGCGTGTACGAAAAATGCAACCTAATACTATATGTATGTGTAACACTCAGCGGGGCTGGATTCCTGTAGGTTTGGGATCATTGCAAAATAAGTGACTTCCAGGACTCCAGCCTTTCTAACCTGGAAGACATACCGACGTAGAAACACATCCCCGACAACACTCCTACATTTGTGCATGTGTCCACTCATCACATCAGATTTACACACAAACATGCCTGGTGTTTTCCCACCAGGGCAGGAAGGTGGTGGAGTACTTTCCATCACTTTTTTTCTAAGAACCACAAATACCACAATCCATGAAGGGGAAAGTGGATATGCGCTGACATTACTCTGACATGAACAGCAAAAAACAAGAAGTAGATTCGGTGATTTGTTTTTTTGCTGTGAAACACGCCAAACAATCCACCAAGGGAGTTCAAGTTCAAGTGAGGGAACAAGTGACAAACATCTGGAGACAGATGGGGTGCTTATACTATTAAATACTGCCTCTTGTCTGAAGGAAAATGAGCTAAACCTGTCCCCTGGACAGAGATTTTCCAATTGCAGCATAACAACAATAACCAGGCCTGTCACGCTTCTAATTATTCCACATCCTGAAGCTGTGTTCATAGGCCTGTAGTAAGGCAATAGTCTGGATCTTTGCTTCTGTTGCCTTTCCGAAACCAAAACACCAAAGCAAAAGTCTAAGGAGTGGAAGCTGTTAACGGATTTACTTTGCTCCTCCTTTTATATCGATATTTAATGTTTACAGCCAACATTACCTCAGAGAGGGTAAAGTAATTGGTAGTTTCACTGCTTATTAGGTATATAATATAGAGAAAACAACTGTTTACTATGTTTTGGGTTATGTTTTCTTTTTTTGTTTGCATTTCTTTATCATATGGGTAGCTCTGAGCATAAAGAAAAACTATGTGAAAGACAATGTTGTTTCGGCGTTGTTTGAATCAGAAGAATTTGGGTGGATTTTGATGATGATCCGTTTTTGCTCGGGCCATGCAACTTTAGCATCAGCTATTCAGCAAAACAGTGAAAAGGAAGCAGTTGTCAAGCACATATTTAAGGCCTTTTTCAACATGATTCTCATGTTTGAATTAGACAGCCAGAAACATTTAAGCGTTACCTGGTTTATTATGTGAATAAGTGAGGGTTATTTATGTAAAGTGATGTTTGCCAGATATAAATGATAAGCCTGTACTGTCTACTTTCGCTATAATGACAAATTACATTTTAGAGTTTGAATGTACCTTCGGCTGCTCCCTTGTATTCTCCACCAAGAGGTCCCCAATGCGGATTAATCCGCATTGGTAATTTGGCAGAGGTTTTACGCCGGATGCCCTTCCTGACGCAACCCTCCATGGTGAGAGGGGCTTGTGACAAATTACATTTTAGAAATTAAAGGCCTATATTTATGAGAAAAAAGTGGCAAATTCATTAGCAAAACGTGCCAAATGATCAAGAAAATGTAGAATTTTATTTTTTAAAGTGGTACATTCTTAAGAACAAAGTGGAAAATTTAGGGGAAAAATAGCTAAAATACATGAAAAAAGTGGCAAATTTACAAAAAAAAGTGGAAATTTTTGAAGAAAAAAGTAACAATTTGTCAAAAACAGGGAAAAATTACGAGAAAAAAATCTCAAATTTATCAGAAAAAAAAATGTATGTGGAAAACGCAGAAAATTTCTTTTCATAAATTTACCAGTTTGTATTCTTAAAATTCCAAACTGTAATCTCAAAAATTTTGAGTTTTTTTTCCCTTAATTTCATCCCAACTTTGCCCAGCCCCTACCACCCACCACATAAGCCCCTAAGATGCCATCATAGGGTCTTCATTGTCGTGATGTTTATTTAAAATTCAGGAAGGGGGCACATTAGGCTAAGCCAATAAAGTACTATAAAACTATCATGCTAAACATAAATGAAGGCTGAACTACCACCTTAAGTTTTTGTGTCTTGATTCTTACACTGTCTGCATGGGTGGGTGTATATCACACCAGCTAAAAAAGTTGCTAGATTTACAATTACTCATGTATGCCCATGGATTCAGTGTACAAAAACACTGATTAAGATTTCAAATTGGATGCAGAAAGACATGAACAGAAAGCATGCTCTTAAAACAAAATCCAATTTGAAGAGTAAAGAAGTCATTGTGGGGATTCAGAAAGCAAAGAAAGAAACAGAAAAACAAAAAGAGAGAAAGAGAAAGAACAACCACAGGAAAGGCAGTATGAGAAGAAGAGAGAGGGGAGAAAAGGCAAAACTTTGGGCGCAGCTTTGTTATAAAAGGTGGGGCATCAAAAAAGCCACTGGAGAATACAGGGGAATTCTGTTTGCTTGTGCGGCATTACATTCCCTCTGCAGATTCTGTGAGAACAATCTGAAATCTGACTTTTAAAAAAAGAGAGAAAAGAGCTTCACACTGAATGAAAACAAATATTTGAACAGATGGAGAATTTTTTATGCTGCTTCTCTCTCTGTGCAGTTTCATAAGCACTGAACAAAACGGATCATTCGGATTTCACCCTTTAACAGCTCGCTAAAATACACAGTTGAAGAGAAAAGACACAGGAAAGGGAGAGACAGGCAGAAGAGGGAGGGAAGAAGAGAGGAAGTGAGATAGAGAGGAAGATTTGGGATAACAGCCGCTTGGTATGTACACAACCGCTGTGAAAGGAAATAAACAGATCCACATTTGAGACGGGCGCAGTAATGAATATCTATGTTGTTTTTATGTCCGTACATCAGTGTTTACGTATCTATGCATCTACATCAGTGCGTATGTTTCTGCTTTCTAGAAGTTTGAAGAGTTTCCAGAGGCAACACCCAGCTAGTCAACATGCGGTCAGCCCCCTCCTCCCCTAAACACCAACAGACTCATCGCACACGCTGGCCCAGAGTCAAGCAAATAAACTACAGTGCAGAGCGCTGGGGAGGCCGCAGTGAACCTCACAGACTCGACTCAGGCAGAATGTAACTTTTTTTTTGTTTTAAACATTAAAAGAACTGAGCACATGGGATGTATTATCTGTCTGGGTTTCAAGTGGTTTTTCAGAGATGTTATGAGTGCTTTGGAGCGTACGTCGTTTGCTATGATAGTGATCAATGGTTGTCACATAGCAACACCAACAATTTGTAGACATCAGCAAGAAATAACACCAAAACCAAATGTCTAGAAGTTTAAACACATGCCAAAACTCTTTCTATTGCACTGCTGGTTGGTTGTTAGTTCTCTCAGTCTCTGGCTACATGTTGTTTTATGACAGACAGCAAATCAATTTAGGAGGGAAGATGGTCAAGAACGAACTTTCAATCACAACTTATAAAAATGGGGAAACACTATTTTCTGGAAAAGATGTATGATACTTCGATATAAGATCAGAAACTCTGAATAGCTACCATACAGACTTTAACAGTATTGTCACATACACTATATGGACACAAGCACTGGAACACAGCTTTTAATCACTGAATTCAGGTGGTTTATTTAGTCACATTACAACAACAGGTGTATAATGAATAAATCCACATGGGTAATTTTTATGCAGAATTCCCTTCCTGAGGGAAGGAACTCCAGCTTATGTCCCCATCTGGACTTAAACCAGCGACGCAACTTGGCCATGAAGTGGCAGGCACATAGTATGTAAAAGTCACCAGTGCTCTTCTGAATCAGCAACTGCAAAGCTCCAAACCTCCTCTGACATTAACATCAGCACAAAAACTGTGTACCAGCACTTCATGGCCTAACAGCTGCATGCAAGCTTTACATCATCAAGCACAATGCCAAGTGTCAGGATGAACTCTGAACTCTGGAGCAGTGGAAATATGTTCTTTGGAGTAATTAATCTTGCTTCTCTTTCTGACAGTGTGATGGATGAGTCTAAATTTGGTGAATTCCAGGAGAATGCTAAAGTTGGTGAAGGAGGGATAATGCTATAGAGTTTTTCAGGGTGACTGGCATGCACAAAGCCCTGACCTCAAACCCATCCAACACCTTTAGGATAAATTAGAATGGAGACTGAGACCAGGCCCACTCGTCCAAAAGGGCAAAAATTCCCACAGATACATTCCATAATCTTGTAGAAAGCCTTCCCAGAATAGTGGAAGGTGTAATAGGCGCAAAAGGTAAAACCAACTCAATCTTAATGCCAATAGATTTAGAATGGGATATCATAAAAATTTCCTGTAGGAGTAGCATGTATGTGACCCTATACTTTTGTCCATATAGTGTCTAGTTTATACTTAAGCTATGCTTCCATGTTCTTTTTATAAATAAGAGGCTTTCTCCTGGCAACACTTCCAAACAAGCCATACTTGTCTCTTTCTAATTGTATTGTCAGGAACTTTAACATTTAACATATTAACTGAGGACTGTGGAGTCTGAGATATAACGTTTGGGTTTTCTGCAATTTCTCTAAGTATTGTATGGTCTGACCTTGGGGTAAATTTGCTGGGACATCCACCCCTGGTAAGATTGTGGCATTCTCTTAACACACACCTGAATGCTTCAGACCAGGAAACTGCCAAAATCTGTTTTTATAGAGATGGTCAAAACGGCTGATGATCAGTTAACAAGGTGCATTTGATTAGCAGCAGCTGGTTGCTACTTACCCTCCTGTATCTAACTGAAGCAGTAAGGATGTACTTACTACATACAGAGTCCTGTGAAAACTTTCTTTTTAATGTGATTGTATATCAGTGGCTTTGTTTAAGTTACTGATATCGTAATGAACCTGTCATCATCACCAACACTGCCCTCTGAGAGGCAAAGAGAGATTGATGAGAGGCTGAAATTAAGTCGAGAGACCTCCTGTGCAGCAGGAGAGAGGCTCTTAAGGCGAGGATCATTATTTTCTATCTATTGAGCTTTAACATAAATTGTTCTTATGCACTTACCACTTGGGATTTAATAACACCCAACAGTCTGCTGCAAAGAAATCCAAGTTCATAAACTGTAACGCTGTGATGGAAAGAATGTGTGGACACTCATTCCTAAAGGCTTCCCTTTTGCCACGGCAAGGACCTTGTGTGTGTTAAACGCTTGGAGGCCTGCTTTAAACTGATATAAGTATATGTGTAAGGGTTAAACTGGATGGGGAGGGGCAGCATGTGGAATGTGACACCATGGTCCAAGAGGGATGAAGAGGGTCACTTACAGGAATCTCACAATTTCCCGTTGAGAAGCACTTTAGAGTCATATCTATTACCCTTCTATAACCCTGATTTTTCACTTTCTCTTTCCTGTCATGCCTTAACAATTTACTGAAACACACCTGGTAAGGCTTTAGGGTCATTATAAATATAACAAACATACAGTATAATTGTGGTTATCTTATAAATTTCCCCCATTTAGTTCAGTCCAAAAATGCACAGCTTTGTTTTGAAAAGGAAATATTAGATGCTCAAATACAGAAGCCTAAATAAACTGAGACGTACTAAACATCCATTTTGTCTTACATTCCTTAAAAGCACAAAAAAGCAGATATTTACTCTAATAAAAGTACTTTGCACTATTTCTTTAAGGGTGCACTGTTGCTGTCCTGTCTGCATGTAATAACAGGAGTCCGTGTAAACAAGCATTGTGTTTCTATATACAGACATGGGCTGTTTAAGTAGGCTTTTGATGAAGAGCAGCAGAGCGACCCTCCTGCATTCATGCTGGGCTGCAGACGTGAGCAGCATACTGAGGGACTGGAATGACAAGCCGGATGCTCCGAGGAATGCTGAGGCCTTGCCAAGCCAACAGCACAGGCGGCTCTGACTGCCACTCTGAAGAGTGAGGACACTGAAGAGTGAACACCAAAGTGCAGCATGAAGCCACCTGACTGCAACACAGTGTGCAAAAAGCACACCTTCACTCTTAACATGTTGTTTTTCTAAACATTTATAACCATTCCTGAGAAAAAAACTGAGCTTTTATAGAGCAACCCATGAGATTCCTCTTCTAGTGTTAATGTGATGTGATCCAAGACTTAAACATGCTTTCATTTCTATCCACACAAAGCAAGAATACATTAGAGTAATGGACTGTCAATCCTAATTATATAATCATTTAGGGGAGCTTGTGAAGAAGAGATGAGAGTAAATGGCTTGTGTGTTTTTGCCTCACTGCAACACCTGAGGTCCAGCTCACAGTGCACATCTCTAATGCATGCAGAATTAGAAAAAGCTTTCCCAGACTTACCTCTGCTGCCATTTTCTTCATCCTGGAAGAAAAGATAGAAGAAAATACATGTCAGATGATTTACTTTTGTTGATGACTTCTTATTAAACTTTTATACTGGTATATTCACATGTGTTTGTATAACATTTGACTCAGAATTATCGGGAACATGTTTCTCAATAGACTCTTTATACATAAACACTGATAATTTCTTTCACCCAAATCATAAGAACGCTAGGGTTGGGCAATTTGATGTACAGCATATCTGTTCACGGCAACTGTCCAAGTTGCGTTTTTTGTTTTGTTTATTTACTGTATTCATTTTATTTGTGAAACTAGGTGTGTGCTTCCTTGAGAAATCAACTTTTAAACAATAAACTTGTAAAGCAGAAAGCTGCAAAGCTCTTGATTTTTGCTGTGTTGCAGTTCAACGGTGATTGAATGGCGAAAGTAATATTTACCAAAGAAATAGTTTTCTTGCAAAATTTTAAAAAATGACAATATAACATGAGAGATTAAATGTAATAATTTGATGCTTTGCTGTTTTTAATGCCATTGTAAATAGAATATTTATGGATTTGTGAGCATTTTGAAGAAGAAAAAGAAGACGACATACTTTTTATTAAGAGAACTGAATATAGACTATAGACTTTTTATTAGTCTCCAGGTTTCAAACCTACATACTCCGTTGTTAAACACACCCTTGACATTTACATGCAGTGTGACTGATGATGCAATCTTGTTTTGTGCAGATCGGACAAATAGCTACAGAGATATGGATAAAACTTCTAAAAAAAAAAAAAAACTCGCTCTGTGGGCGCAATATCTTAGCTGTTCCTAGAACAAGCTTCTCATGCTCCTTCTTCCTGATGTTGCCAATACTTGGGATTGCTACATCAATCAGTACAGCCTTCTTCTTCTGCTTGTCCACCACTACCATCTCCGGTTGGTGAGCCATCACCAGTTTTTCCGTATGTATCTGGAAGTCCCACAGGATCTTAGTTTGGTCATTCTCAACCACCTTTGGAGGTGTGTCCCATTTTGACCTTGGGATTTCCAAGCCATACTCGGCGCAGATGTTCCTGTACACTATGCCAGCTACTTGGCTATGACATTTCATTGCTAGCATCTTACACCCTGCTGTTATATGCTGGATTGTCTCTGTGGCATCTCTGCACAGCCCCACCTGGGGTCTTGCCTGGTGTGGTAGACCCCAGCCTCTATCGATTTTGTGCTCAGAGCTTGTTCCTGTGCTGCCATAAGTAGTGCCTCTGGCTGTCTTTCAGTCCTGAATCCAATAGTTTAGTGCTATCCCAATGACACGAAGGATTTGTGGTTGTGGTGGTGGAAATGATTACATCATATCCTCACTTTTTGGGGATATAAATATAGGGAATTCCAACAGTGAAAAATTGAGAAATGATCTTGATCTTGTATCAAATAGTTTTTGCATTATTGAGCTTGCACAACTGATTTGCATATATGGTAAGTATATGATCCAATGATCAATGTGGTTTTTACTTCATACAGATTGCACAGTCATAGAGATATGGCTCAAAATAGGCACTTTTTAATTGAGTGGCAAAGGCAGCAGACACAATATGGTGTCACTATGAATACACGTGATTCCACTATCAATTTAGTGTTGTTTCATGCAGATCAGATCAATACTTACAGAGATATGGCTAAAAATGTAAAAAGTTTTACAGATAATGCCACCTAGTGGTAAATCCGTTTTTTAAAAATAGCTGAAAATCAAATCCGTTCCAGATTTCACAGAGGTCTATCACTGCCCCAAAATTCAACATCTTGCAGCAAATAGTTTTTGTGCTATCACCATTACACAAAGGATTTGCGGCAGTGGCAATGGTGATGATTCCATCTTATATTCGCTTTTCGGGGATAAAAATATAGGAATAAGGACAGTGAAAACGGCAAATTGATTTTCAAGTTTTGCAGTCATAAAAATGGGACGTAATGCTGATTATGTTCGTGAACAATTTTATTGCCCTATTATTATCCACCAAGACCAGATGCTGAATTACGGTCCAAGGTCCTATCCAGCTATAACCTAGCTTAAGAAATCATCATATCATAAATAAACCTAATGGTAGATTCTATGTACAGATGGCAGAGCAGCACGGGAAAAGACTCATTTCATGAACATTAAAATCCAGACTAATAATCTTATGAGGCGTAACGATTCTTGTGAATACAGATGTGATCATTGTGTGCAGGTTACACTAAAATTGGACCGGTACTCTAGGAGAAGTAATGCTTCTTGTGAATTGTGGACGAATGGATGGATACCTCACCGGATGAGCCACAAAATTATTAGCAAGATGTTAAATACAAGTATAAATCATTATTACTGCTTTCATTGCTCTTATTTTAAAATACATGGAAATAAAGGGGGAAACAATGAGATAGAAATGAAGACAGACGAGCTCCACAATACCCCGAGATGACCAACAACCAGACATGTTCGTCATCCATTAAAGAAAAACAAACCGATATAAAAGACTAAATCATTAATCCTTTAAACTGCAGATAAATTTGTGATCACAATAACAATTTTTTTAGGTGATCCACACATTTATTAAAACAACAGTCCTCACCATCTTTGTCTATGTCTATTGAGTAAATATAAAACTGTAATGTCCCTCAGAGCCCGGTTGAAAATCCACACGCTCCTCCTTTAATCCACCTCTGATCAGTGACACATATGTTCTCCATGTACCCTTTAAGCCCCCCTACTCTCCCAAGGCTTTCCTTAAGACAGCCTGACCCTCCTCAAACTAACCCCAATATCCTCACACTGCAATTAGTCAAACGCTCCAATCCAAGACCCTGAAAGTAATTACAGCAAGAAGCGATGGATGTAAACAGATGAGGAGCTTTTTAACCCTCCCCTTGTCGGCTGAGGTTACGTAATGGAAGAGCTCGTTATGGTCTACAGCCAGTGTGACCCAAGTGAAATTTAAGGTCTCAGCTTGATTATTTCTTAGAATCTTTAGTGAGAGAAAAGCCAGAGAAATGTTGCAGCACAAAACCTTGTTTTAGTCGTGTGATCTTTACACCAATATAACTGAAGGAATAAAGTTTGTGGCTAAGAAAAGTGCTAATTGCCAAATTACTGCCTTGGGTTTTTAAATTCAATCCCATGTCAAAAATGCTTCAGCAAGAGAACAAACTGGCCCAGACTGGACTTAAAAGTGCCCGAAACAACACTGATACCAAAGAAGACCTCTGGGAGAATCTGTCTATCTCTCGAGTTTCACAAATGTCTGAAAATCATAACTGTCGTGCCACAGTTTCTCTTTCAACATGCAGAACCAAAGCCAAAAGCTATAAACAGAACATGCTATGCTGACTTTGTAGGATATCCTTCTGTGCAAACACAAGAGGTTGTCAAAATACACTTCAGAGAAAAGTAAACCCAACTTATCCTGAATTATCACTTACAAAAACTAATATGAGGGGGGCTATGATAAGCTTTGAGAAAGCTGACTGGAAACACCAGCACATTTTCCCATTAAAGGAGACCTATCGTGTGCAGCAAAAGCCCTTTAGGCCGTGTTAGTCTGCGCCCATTCAGAGCCGGAAGTGCTGCAACGACTGGATTAATACCAAAGGGCAGATTGGTACTGATGTTATCCAGAGGATGGCTGGCGGAGTTCCTAGGTGGGATAAAAGAAGTCAGGCATGGATAAAACCCCTGCTGCAGAACATAACTAACACCACACAGGCACATTAACATTAGAGTTTAACTGGAACACTGTAAGGTTGGTGTCTGTAATGGCAGCACTTCCAGTTTTCCAAAATGCTCTTACAAAGCAGATGCTGAACTGCAACCTAATTCCAAGCAGCTTTGAGTATATCCACACTGGAAAAGTGACAAAAGTGAGTATAAATGATGTCTGCATTATTTTTAGTGTGCAGTTTATGGGTGCCATTTTCTACAATGCAGAGTTAGGAATTCAGACATAGTACTTTGGATACAGAAGTCCTATTCATATTTCACTGTTGACAATCTGAAACTAGACTTAACTAGAGATGTGGGTGTCTAGTTCACATGATGATTAAAGCAAGAACATCACTGACGTAATCGTTCAGATCACCCATCACAATTCACAGGCTACCGCAATGTGTGAAGTACAGAAAGAAAGTGATAAGTTTTCTTGTCACTGTTTGGCTGTACTGCACAAACTAACAAGAATGTAAATCCACTGAGAAGAAAAAGGGGCTCACTAACAGTCATATCGAGGACAAAATAATCTTGTTCACCATCAAATGAAAGTGAATGAGACAACTATGACTTTGAACACATGTCTGGATAAGGACCCATTAGGTGATTTATGTGTAAAATTTGCAATTAAATTTGAAAAATACTCCAGGAACAGTAGCAGTTTTTTAACTGTGGATGGACAAATAAGCTAAAAATGGCAAGAAGATGGATGATTTTATGAATTTAAAGAACAATAAAGAACATGATTAAGCATCTGAGGTCTAAATTATCATATATGTTACACCTAACCTTTATTGAGAGAAGCCAAAATTGACCTTTTGCAAAAAATATAGTTTTTGATGTGTCAGAATGTTTTTTTTTTCCTTTTCTCCCACTTCAACAACTAGTGAATAAATTGCCAAGAACTCATTTCTGCCCAATTCTTTTACTCCAAAGAACTTTTTTATTGAACTAAAAGCTTCCTTCAGACTATTATGTGTCTGGTTTTTCACAGTTGACTTTGCGGGGTGGGTAGCAACGAAGTTACATGTCTCCATCTCCTTTCAGTACTACATTTTTTTGTTTCTGTTTGACAGATGGCCCGAACACATAGACCAGGATGAATCTTGCTCTTTGGTTTCATTCACAAAATCTGGTAATGTGGTTCCTTCAAGGTGTTTATTTGCACATAACCGCTGTGAAACAGTTGGAAAATAAAGCTTCATTTGTTTGATTCACTGCTTGTTTTCTCGAACGTTGCTCCCTCTCATCATTCAACTTCTAGATTAAATGACTACTGCTGATCACTCTCTCACACACTTGTGCGAAGTCTGAATGATGCATTTACAAATACTAACCTGCAGCACATCTTAAAGGAAGCTAAATGAATTTTTTAAACTACAGAGAGGATAACTGACTGACTGAAATGCTGCTTGCTTGCATCAAGTGATTCAGCTAAAATTTTAAACAATGTGGAAAATGAAAATGTTTTCTAAATTAAACTGAGAATATTTTGCCTACATGAAAAATTCCAACACTCTAAACTGTATTAGCTAGCATGAAGGCTGTTTTGCTATATTTATGTCATCAGAGGGGTGAGAGACATTCCATCACCTTTAGTGAGTTGTGGACAGCAGATTCAGGCGGGTAGACGATGAAGTGTCGCAGCGTGAAGCCGAAGCCCTGGGAGGTTCGGCGCAGGTGAAGCGTCTTGGGCCCCGGCCAGGAGAAAGGTTCCTCATCCACCCCGGGAGAAGCAGTGGCTGATGCCTCGCTCTGATCCCGCCCATCCTTCTGCTTGGCCTGAAAAGAAGAAAAACAAACAGGAATTTCAGTGTTCGCCTTCAGACATAAGCAGAGTGAAGAAGCAGAATATAATCACTAAGACGAAAATATTTTAAAATGCTAGCTTCTTGTAGAGACTCAGTGACACAGGTTTAGTTTCTTTTGGTTTCATTTTTTTTTTATATTTAAGATGTACCTATAAAGCACCAAATATCTAGGCTGATACTGATGAGTAAAATAAAAATTTAGTCAATAGCTGAGGCTGATATCACTATTTTATGTTTCTCTTTAGTTGACATTTATTCCCACTCGTGTCCAAAAAGAAATTTTCATTTTAAAACTAACTAAAGTAGTTTTTAAATCTTTTCCTCACTCTATCCTCGAACACTGCAAGACCGCTATAAGACTGATACAAGACTGACGCAGGAGGTCAATATCTTCTTTAAAAAAAAAGTCAGTCAGTCAATGCCAGACAAAAAAGGCATTATTAACCAATACCAATGTCTGGATAACATCCAACATGTCTGTGCGCTCCTATTTTGCATGATTCTCCTTGGAAATCAACTTCATGTAAATTGAGAGCAGATTTTTCTTTACTAGTGGATAGATCTTGGCTAGCTGCTCCCCTTTGTCTCCATTTTTATGCTAAACTAAGCTAACCGGCTATTGCTGTAAAGTGGTACTGAAATTAACTAGACGCACTCTAAGAACACAAACCTCCATCAAGGTCATGGAGTCCCCTATCCCAGAACAGAAAAAAATCATTTAAAAAATACTTGTGAAGCCGAATCCCCTCCAAAATGTAATGGCTTATTACTTCTACCACACTATACCTGTCTAAAAACCTTAATGAAAATCCGTTGATATTTTTTTAACACTCCAATGAGGGCTGTGTGATTTGATGATTTAACTTGAATGACAAAATAAAAACGTCTGTATTTCATAATCTGCTCTGTCATTTATTTTGTGATGCCACAAAACACTCTGCTTGACTGTTCCTATCAACTAATTAACTAGATAAACATGTGCGTGTGTATTTAAGAGATATTTTAAACCATTAAATTGTGTTTTAACCGTTTTTTGCTAAAATATGTGGCACTTTGAGCTGTGTGTAATGTTGCACACACACAATGTAAGATTAGTTTACAAGTGTGGCTAACATTAGCAGTGCTAGCATCCACATCTGTACAGAATAGCTTTGCACATTGATTCAGTTGCATGGTTATGTCTTCACACAGCCGACACACAACCGCGCATTCTCTACACTCAGGTACCTCACTACTCACTACATACCACTGCTAATCTACTTTCTACTGCTTGCTTACGACTTCTCAGACAGAGGGGGGCTACAGCCCTAGTTAATGAAGGGTGGAGCCACAGAATCTTTCATCCAACAGGTGGGTGATTTGCACGTCATTAGAAGAGGAAAAATCCTTTAACTGACTAATATTTCTGGTACAAGAACAAGAGCAATTAGTAGCACAAATCCTTGTTTTTTATGACAATTCTCTTTCACCATTTGGAAATATGAATACCAGCGTGGATTAATTCTCTGCTATTGTTTAAGCTTGAAAAGTCCCATCTTTACATTTGTTACTTTATATACCTATATCAATGTTAGGGCTGTACTCATTTGCTTTTGAAGGTGTTTTATCTTTTATACATTCAAATTTCATATTTTTACATTTGCCCAAAAATTGTAAATAAAAGGAGAAAAATAATCATATATAAATGAGTGGCATTCATTCATGAATATTTAAAATATAAAAAGAAATAGTCCTTTCAGTCTGGTCATTATGTAAACTTTAACTTTATCCTAGAAGTAATATTATTTAAATTTAGACTACCTATGCACATTGGACTCTGTCATATATAGGGTTTATATATTTCATCTTCTTTTTTATCTGCATTTTCTATCATTTATATTTATATATATTTAACGACGTGTCTGTAACACAAGTTATTTTCCCCCTGGGATTAATAAAGTAGTCTGATTCTGATTTCTTTGCTGAATTTACATAAAATGTACTATATCACTTATGACATGACTTATCAGAATCAGACTACTTTATTAATCCCTGGGGGGGATTACTTACATTGAGAGATCAAATTTTGGTCATATTGCCCAGCCCTAAGAACAACAAACTGACAAACAACAAAACATGAAAACAGCTTGGCGGCAGTAACTACAAGCACAAACCTCTACCAAGGCCAAGCTCCATAAGTAATTAAATTCCTGGATCCAGGTCATAATGCGGATCACCTCCAAAATGTAATGGTTTGTTACTTGTACTGCACCCCACCCCTCAAAAAAAGAACATGTTTTGCATACAGAAAACCTGGCAAATAAACCACCAAAGCAGTAAGATCATGACCTCCTTGGAAGAGTCAAAATTGCCAAATAATTCTCTAAAGAGCCACATTTTATTTTATTAGATTTTTATACCGTTACGATGCAATTTATTTTTTTTTTTTAAATTAGGTCGGCATTTGTAAAAGTAATCTCAGTCAGCCTAATAATAAGTTCTCCGAATGCTCTAAATGCTTTGTTTCGGGCAGTTTTCTCTACTCTTGCTAGTAAGCACAGAAGTCCCGCCCACCTGCTGCTCAAGCCTTCCGTTTTCAAGGGGCAGCCAATCAGACAAAGCCAATCCTATACCTTGTTTATCCTATACTGTATAGGATAAAGAAGGGTTATTTTGAACAGTGAAATACGCAAAGCTACTCTAGTAGAGTTCAAGAATAAAAATATGGGGCTAGAAACAAAGATAACATCATCTTTTTTAAAATTAGTTTGTGATAAGCATTGTTATTTTACAGACTTATTGAAGTACAACATGTAAAAAAAAAATAAACATCCAACTTGCATAACTGATCATTACCTCACCCCTAAAAATTTGTGGTTACCACTGCTACAGATGTTGCACTGCTCCAGACTAATAGTATCAGACATTAAATCATCCATTTCCATGTAAGAACAAATTCAGAGCCACAAAAAAGGGCACTCACTCCACTAACAATACCCCTGATAATTGTGTAAAGCAAACCAGTTTTGATAAAACAAAAAAAATGTGTTTTCACTAAAAAAAAAAATAACAGCCCATGGCTATGTACAGATCTTATTCATCAAGTTGATGTAAAAACACAAGAAATCCCTTGTTGGTGATTCCTCACAGGTATCACAGAGGGGCAGGTTGTTCACAGTGTTGTTTTGTGGTTTCAGAAACAGGAAGGGGGTTCACTGTTAGTTCAGTGTGTTGCCCTGTTAAGTAATACTTGATAAATAACTAGCTTCTGAAAAAAGGGCTGTTGAACATCTTTTTTCTGTCATCAAAAACACTGTGGAAGATTAACACCACCATGGGAGATGATTTAATATTTAAACATCTGCAATATAACATCAGTGGAACAGCTACAAGCATTCACTGACTTTTCATAATATCAACAGACAAATGAAAACATCTCAAATATTGATCAGATCTGCCAAAATGGTGAGAAATTCAACAAACTCCAAAAAAGCTGTTGCTTAACACATACAGTGAGTCTCATTAGTGCTGAAAACTTAACTTTTGGCTAAAATCACTGTCACATTTTTTGTTCTTGAGTTGTGGTTAATGTCAGCAATCACAGTATCTGTCAAAATATTCAGGATTGTCATTTAAGCCTTTTTTTGCTTCCCCAACCTCCACACAGCCATGCAGTACATATGGCTTTAGTTACTGCATATTCGGGGCTCTGCAGGGCTATTTGGCATGCTTGCATGATGACAGACTTATCTTCTACATACTTACTGTGACTAGCATAAGATAAAAACAACCCTTAAAATGCTGGCTGCTTTCCTGTGGTGTAGCATTACATTTATGTCTATGCAACACGATGCATGTGGCACATCGGCAACAAAACTCTCATTTTTGGTGTTAAATAACAAAAAGCTTGTGACACTGACTTGGTCATAAATAGCAATCATAGCCGAGATGACAGCTACGGTATGATGTTTCAAGTCTAAGAAAAACAAACAAGCACACGGAGGAAATGCAGGTGTTCACATCTGGAAGACAAGATTTACAATCACAAAGTGCTGAAATGTGATTAATCACTTCTTTATATTTTGCTTGCAAGGAGCCAGGCTTTATTGTCAGTTTTTAAAAGTGGTTTTAAGCAACAGTTCTCCAGCTTTCTGAAAGTCATACAAAGTTTTTCTGGCTGCTCTTTCATTCATTTTCAGCTAAGTCCATATACCTGACCATTTTCAGAGAAATGGGGTTTTTTGTAAAGCTACTCAACACTGACCTATGAATCATTTAAGTATAAAAAAGGCACCAAACACAAGGGATGAACCACTGTTGTGTCAACAGAAAACTCAGCAAATAACCAATTAGAAATTGTATCTTTGTTACTAGCAGCCTGTTGCACAAACACAATTTCTTTAGCTGAAACCTTTCAATGGCATTCTGTGCCTCGCTTTTTCCCAAACACCTCAGAAAGAGCACCAATGAAGGAGGAAATAGCCTCATTCTTGAAAAAGCGAGTACAGAGAGGTTTCTTCTTCACAGTTTGGTGTGGCATTAAAGTTAAGAAAGGATGTTTTGCTTAGTCCAAGGATAATTTCTACGCTATTTTTGCAACCTTCACACCAGTACTAATGCACTATAATGTGTAATAGGAAATATTTTATAATCTCAATCACAGCGACTCCATATCATCCCATCACCAATTTTTCCTAGTGCTCTCTGAGCAGTGAGACTTCTGTCACATCCATCATCAAAGTAACGATGAAGCTGAATCACTGCACCACAGGGTGTGCGTTAGCGGTTACTGCTAACACTACCATAGTCACTCCAGGCTACAAGAGCCTGCCAAGAGTTTCAGCCTCGACCCAGATCTCTCCACAGGCTCTTCTCCTACCAAAATACATCTTCGGTATGGATCCAAAACAAAGACATTGTTTCTCTGGCTCCTCTTTCCACACCTCTCCCCTTGCCTGTCTGCCTGAGAGCAGCAGATGTACAGGCCTCCAGAGAGCAGGATGGGTGTGGGTTTAATGGTATGATTGGTGAAATCACCACCAATACCCAGTGGTCTGGAGCTGGAAGGAAGCCACAGTCCATAATGTAACTAGAGGAGAAGAGGGAAAGGAGCTGACGCAGTGCAACTCATATGTTTGTTTTGATTTCATTCTCAAAATTTAATGTCACATTATGCAATAGCTTAATGCCCGAATGGGTAAGCTACACACACTTTAGCTTCCTCTCCCCAATCTCTAACATATACAAAAAAAGAAGCAGGGAAATTACTGCTGCCTCAGTATTCAAAATATACAATACTATAAATCTCCTCCAAACAAGCTCACAGACACAATTACCTGATGCTCAATTATGCATGCAATCTGTTCATCAAAACAGTCACCATTATGTGCATGTGAAGGGTTTAATGTGTGTGTGTGTGTGTGTGTGTTACCATATGGTACCAGAGCCCACAGCATGGTACATTTGCATGCCTGTTCCTGCTTCTTTATGTAGATGAGATGAGATGAAGAGTCTGACTAAATTTGAATGGCATTACTTGTGGACTCAGCTTTCATTTTTTTTTAAAGTGTATGAGTCACCCTAGGTTACCACTCCATAGCTTTTTATACTCTCTTGCTTTTTCTTTCCAAACTTTTCTCCCCATAGGCTTTAACATTAGTCACCCTTATTCGCTCTATCATAGGGAAATATGCCTTTAATTTCCTAATTTGGCAGAGCAGTGGCTGACTTCATTCCACTCTGCTTTAGTCCACTCCACAGAAAATAAAGAATGACTGCTGTCATGCTCTTAGTTTAGAAAGAAATCCTGAAAATATGAGATACAGATGGAACCAAAAACAATATTGTCCTCTGACTGTGTCACCCTGAATCTACCCAAGGGACCAGTAACAATAAACGAAACCTAACACAAACATACACAGGCACACTCACATTACCAGAGATATCGGTCAGTGAAACAGGACTACCTTACCTTTGGCGAGCAGGATGACGCACACAAAATTCTTCAGACAGCACAACTAAGTGGAGCTGACCCCAACCCCTCCTCCCCACTCAAACACTTCCCATGTAAACCTATACACCTCTACTAGATACCTCCTGAACACATTTTTTTTAGGAAATCAGGGTATTTCCAAATGCCTCAAAAAATCTAACACAGCTTCCCTCTTCACACTCTCAAATTGCAAGGATGCTCTCCATCTCTCATGCACATGTGTCTGCTCCTTACCCGAGATCGGACGCAATTCTTCCTGGAGGCTTCTCGGAGCCGAGCCCAGGACACGCTACGGTTGGGACTGGTAAGGCCCAGTTCCACTTCGCCCCAGTAGGCTCTGGCCAAAAGCTGGAACCAAAGACAGTATGGCTCTGACAAGCAGCCATCCACGCCGGCTAAACGAGCCCAAGGGCAACCTCCAGATGATGGGGAAGGTGAGAGGGAGCAGCAACCCTCAGCATTCACGTCCACATCCCGCAGATCAGGGTGATCCTTCAGGCGAGCTGGCTTACAGCCTGGAGGGAGCCCGTTCCTCTGGGCCAGCATGGCATAGCCAAGTCTGAATAGATGAAAATCACCTTCAAAAAATGCCCCTGATTGTGTGTCTTTTACGTCTTCTTTTCTTCTGGATATTCTACTCCAAGTTTCTAGCTGAGCTCATTTTTCTCCTTCTCTCCCCCTAGCTCCGATTTTTACTCTGTTCTGGTTTCAGTCTGGAGAAACAAGGCTGTTCCTATAAGCGCCCAACAGACACATGATGTTTCCACTGAGCCGAGAGGAGAGCACAGCGGCTGAATGCACCGCAGAGAGTGCAGGCCGACTAACTGACGCACCCACCCACTCACCACACAAAACTCTCCTTCAAGTATGCACACACACACACACACACACACAAACATTCAGGCAGCCTGAAGTGAATTCTCCTCCTTTCCTATCTCCTTCATCTTCCTCTCTCACTCTCCTCTTCTGTCGCCAACCTTTAAAACTTTTAGCTGCTGTGTGCTCGCCAACAGGCGCGTGCACCAACACGTGCTGAGGTTAATCAATAAATCATAAGAACAAATGAAAGGAGAAAACAAGACACTCACAGAAGTTAGAGGTAAGAAGAATATGAGGAACATTCACAGAGTTTTTTGTTTAGGAAGCACAGGCGGTACCAAGTTGTTATCTGACAGGAGACAAGAATAAATTGGATTGTGGAAGAAGTCAAGTGGGTCTAAGAAACATAAGCAAGCATACAGTCCTGAGAAATCTGCGAGGTTAAAAAAAATGCACTAATAATCCACCCACCTTTGCATGCCTGCAGCTCATCTGGCAACTACAAAGAACTAATGCCTGGGTGGCACATGTGGTGGTCGAAGGGAATACCAGGAGTTGCATAAACACATGGTGACTGCTCCATATTTCCCATTTATTTGTTTGTTTGTTGAACAGAAACCACACATTTTAGCATCACTACAAAAGGAAAGCTAATCTTCTGCTATGTCCTTGTCTTTGGCCAGTTTTTGTCAACAATCTGGCTGAGTTAAGCAAAGTTGTACAAAGCCAAACAAAAGACAGACATTGGAATAAAGGGATTATTTTTGGGTCAGTGTCTTTATGTGTTTATTATTATTATTTTGAAAATTGGTAGTGTATGTAGCTATGCCACTCATGATGATATGTCCATCCCTTTAATGTTTAAAGGATGGATTTGTATATTTTAAAGTTTTTATCAAAGCAATAACTAAAACTGAATGCACTTTCATACATTATTAAAACCTAGTGTTCATACTGCTGGAAGAGAGATTCTGCAATTAAAAATTTAATTTAAAAGCTGATGGGCACAATCTCTAATCTGTGTATGAAATAATTATTGCATTATTTACAGTTTTACAAAATAATCCTTATTAATCTTATGGGCCTTTGTGCAGCCCCTGGGTTTATTAACTGGGAAACTGTTTCAGCTCCTCTCCCTTTAAGTCCACTTTCTTCTGATCGACTGTCCTTTGCAAAGGCCTGAATAGCATGTGGGTGGGGTTTTTGTGCTCCCAGCCAGACCATATTAGGAATATCTGCTCTCCCTGACATCATACAGAGCCAAGAATAGAAAAAAAACAGCAACAGTAACTTCAAGTAATAATTTTCTACATGATTTTATGAGTCTCACATTATTGTGGAGGACCTTTCCTGAGGTTTGCAAGCATTCAATTATGCACAGCTCTCTTAAAGTCCTGCCACAGCATTTCAATTGTCTTGAGGACTGGGCTTTGACTGGGACATTGATTTTTTTCTTTTTCAGACATTGTGCTGTTGATTTGCTGGTGTTCTTGGGATCATTGTCCTGTTGCATGACCGAGTTTCTGACAAGCTTTAGCTGTCAGACAGATGGCCTCACATTTGACTCTAGAATACTTTGTTAAACAGAGGTGTTCATTGTCGACTGAATGACTGCAATGTGCCCAGGTCTATGGCTGCAACACAAGCTCAAATCATCAGCCCTCCACCACCGTGCTTGAAAGTTGGTATGGGGTGTTAGTATGCTCTGTTTGGTTTTTGCCCAATGTGGTGCTGTGCATTATGGCCACACATCTCCACTTTGGTCTGTCCAAAGAATATTGTCCCAGAAATCTAATGATTTGTTCAGATACAACTTTGCAAACCTAAACCATGCTGTCACGGTGTCATGTTTTGCCAGGTTTCCACCTGGCAACCCTTTCAAACAAGCCATACTTGTTCAGCCTTTTTCTAATTGTACTGTCATGAACTTTAACGTTTAACATGCTAACTGAGGCCTGTACTGTCTGCAGCGTTGCACAGTTTGACCTTGGGAGTCATTTGATGGGGCATCCAATCCTTGAAAGATTGTGGCATTGTGTTACCTTCTGATTTTATAGAAATGGTCACTGGCTGATTATCAATTAATCAAGTGCATTTGGTTAATAGCACCTGGCTGCTACTTACCTTCTCAATTCCTATGGAAGCAGTAACAAATATATAGCACTCCATAGATTCCTGTAAAAACTTTAATTATTTTCACAAAACTATAGGTCACCTTTATACAACATTTCAGTGCTATCCATTTGTCACTCTTCATCCAAGAGCAAAGAAACAAAATCTGGCAAATATAGGGAGGAAAAGTCATTCCTAAAAAGCACAATGTTTGAAAGATTTCCAATTTTTCTGACTTCTTCTGACTTCTGAAATTATGCTGAGATAAACTTCAGAATTAATTTTAACAAAGATGTCATCCCCATCTCTTATTATTTAGCACACTTTAGAAAAGGGTTTCATTGGGTCTACAAAAGGAATAACTGAAGCTCACAAAACTCAGCTCAACTCCTGGTAAGAAATGCTGAGGTTTTATGACTTTTACATCAATTTTACATTGTTACCATTAGACTGTTTTATTGAGTTCAGAGAAATCTCTTTTGTAAGGCTATTTTTGACATTTATTTCCTTTATCAGATAGGGTAAACACAGAAAAATTAGAAAGGTGGGGAAGGACAGCAGAGGAGTAAGATGCACTACAGGTCTGACTGGGTGGAAATTGAACCAGAGCTCTCAGGTTGCCTCAAAGTCCATTACTACTTTGCTCGAGGTCCTGAAGTAGCAAATCATTGAGAACATCTGGACGGCATCCTTAGCACAATAAATACAAAGACATGTAGACAAAACAAACACCCCAAACAAAGTTGAGGTCTTGCATGTCACAAACAATTATCTAATTTCACTTGTGATGTCTTTTTGCACACATGCTCTGGCATTTAAAACTCTGCTAACTGTCTGCAGAGACCAACAGGGAGACACAAGGTGACAAAGCTGGTATAATAACACTACATTTGATCCCTTAAACATTTGCACCCCAAAATGACCTTGAGCATGACAGTGGTACCCCGCCTCTTGGCCCAGAACAATTTGTCCTCAATTAGAGCCTCTAATCTAAACTCTGCAACCCTACTGCCGACGCGTTCACACTTCCACAAGGGAACACCTCTCAAATCCTTCACAGGAAACAAACTCCACAGAGGCTTGGCAACTGCCTTTATTTTAGGAGCAGTAAGATGTCTTGAGATGACCTCAGCTCTCATACCTTTTAAGCAAATCTCTCCGGAAGAGAACAGGACCAAAACATCAGTTTAATATTTAATCATATTTTATCATCCCAGGGCTCTCTGGAGCATTTGTACTGCTCCACCAGCAACTTCAGGAGTTTGATGTTATGAGGCCTAAATGTTGAATAAGTGTGTAATAAACACAGTGGATCCACTGATATTAGTTTGACAGATTAGAAGCTCACTTCAAGCAACAGCTAATGCATATCAGTCCACAGCCGGTGTGGTTTGTAAAGCCGTTTCGGATGAGAGCGAGAATGTAAATACCAGCCTATTTTGATTCTGAGGAATATCTGCCGTCCGAAACAGCAGCAGCCATGAAAACAACATCAGGAACCCAGTCGTGGAATGTTCGCTCTCAGCATTTGGTTATGAGCATCTTGTTACCACATTCACTCGGCTCAATATAGCATGTGGTATTCTGTATGGAAAAGACGGCAGAAATAGCCAGTCGACAAACACAGCCAGCTGAGACACTTGACATGAAGAAGCCAAAACAAGGATTAAGTCTCACAAGAATGGCTATGTTTAAGTACCATACAATTTGCCGCATAGATGAGAAAAAGTCTTGAGAATACTTTCTTATCCTTTTTCTAATACATTTCAGGCTGATATAGGGTTTCAAACCACATCATATGTATCTGAATTCCTGTAAATCTAAAACACATGATAAGAAAAATGAATTCCTGTTGGCTGGGAATTGCATTTGGTGCTATGCAAACACAAGAACTAGACACGCTACACAGAAATATTATGCCGTTACCCAGGCAATATACCTGACCACAACAATGCCATCCACTGGAAATAATGGGCGTTCTCAGTGTGATTTCATGGTTTGTGTGTCTGTGATCATGAAAAACAGCAAATGGTACCGAGGAGCTGATTTGAGGTATGAAAGTGGCTGTCCATCTCACTTCTTCTGACTTCGTTTGATGTCACCGAACACAGAGAGTGATGCACACTAGACTTGAGGGGGACATATTTTATAGCTTTGCATGATTCACAGTTTAAAATAATTCTTATTTACCCTTTACTGGATGGTGGAGCAACTGCTCAGTTCATCCACCAAAATAAGCCATTTCAGCCATTTATATACTTATGTAATTATTCTTTTATGTGCTTTAGCACAGTTATGGTTACAGACTCTCCTCCTCAGCCTCAGGAAGTGAGTTAATTTTTAGCTATAAAGTAGGACTTAAGTGTCATGTTTAAGGATTTTTCATGTAGTACACATGACAACTTTGATACATAATGATAGTTACAACAATTTAATTTGAAGTGTGGTCTTTTTATAGTGTTGACAGAGTGTTTTTTTTCCTAGCCTGTTTATGGTTACCAGCCACACTCCTCATTTGCTTCAAAATGGACTTAAAAAGAACCTGGTATGCTCATTTCCAGCTACATTTTTTAATTCTTGGACTCCACAAGAGTAGCTCTGCATAATTCACAGTTCAAATATTCCCTATTTATCATGTACTGGGCCTTGGAGCAACTCTAGAGCTCAACCACTGTGTGAAATAAGCTGTTTTAGCTCCGCTCCCTTTTAGGGCTGGCGTCCACTAGAGCACCGACAAGATTACGAAGGGTTGCAGAGGAAAATGATGTCATTTCGGCATACTTTCCGCGTCAGACACGGAAAAAGTGTGCGAATCATCGATTCCTGAGACAATACTACGAATCTCTGCGTACTGTCTGCAGACATACGTGGGAGTGTCCTAGAAATCAGTCGGGAATGCCGTGAAAAATGCTGATCGTAGCAGGACAGCAGGGATACATCTAGGATCACACCAGGAGTGGTAAAATCATGGACTAGGACAATCAGGATGACTTTCCGACAACCATTTAGATATGCGGACAATATGAGGAAAGGTTATAAATTCTGTGCCGATTTTGGGTTTTTCTCATATTGCCTCTGTTCAATATCACTTCATATTATGCACTTCATAATAAGTCTTTTATTTACAGTTCCTATCACTCCCTCCAGGAAATACACGACACCACGATTCTTCAGTTACTGATGGATTTATTCTCTTAATGGAACTTGTAACATCACCGTCAACAAATCAAATCAAAGTGTTCAGGAATGATAAAGATAGTGAAAGGAAGCTTTCAAGAATATGCGGAGAGGGTCCGGAATTTACTAAATTCGACTTCCGCATCTTGTCCGTGCCCTAGTGGACGCTACCTTTTAGCGTCCTATTATATGCTTTCTCTAGATCCACAAGACACAGTGCAACTCCTTCTGACCTTCTTTATACTTCTCCATCAGCACTCTCAAATCAAACATTGCATGAAGCCATACTGCTGCGTGCTGATCATCACATCTCTCCTTCTCTGCTCCTCTCCTTCCTGCAGCTCTGTACATTACCCTTATTCTTGAAGATCAATACAAGTGCACTTCTTCTACATTCCTTGGGCATTCTTTCACTCTCCAAGATCATGTTAATCAATCTGGTTAAAAAGTCCATTGCACTCTCTCCTAGACATCTCCATACCTCCACAGGTATGTCATCTTGACCCAACTGTCTTTCCACTCTTCACCCTCTTCATAGCTGCCCTCACTTCCTCCTTACTAATACTCAAGATATGTCTAGACCCCCAGTACTGCTGTAAACTTTCTTCATCTCACTGATTATCCCACTTCTTCTTTGCCAGCTTCTTCCTTTGAATACTTTCCTGTACTTCCTCATTCCACTAC
>VUQH01000379.1:0-27002 GCA_015106775.1 Etroplus canarensis | reverse complement strand
CACACACACAGGTGTCCAGGAGTGTAATTTTAATTGTTAAGTTACAGTGATGACCTATAACTTTAATGTATTTATTTAGTGCTTTTTTAGACAATGTGAAAAATGTATTCCCTTTTAAACAACACCAACATTAGCAGTGAAAGATTACTCTGAACTCTGAGTCATGAGCTAGTTGGAAATGTTTGCCTTCAGGGTTTCTGGAAGAAAGCTTTTTTATATTATTTTTAGTTTTCAGTTGCATTTTGGACATCAACTAAACCCAACCGCAGTATACCTGGGGCTGCAATAATCATCATAGTTCTATATAAGTCATTGTTCTTGTTGGGACTGGAGGAGAGAAAGCTCAACGAGTTCATTTTCTTCTGTCTGCCTGTCAGTCAGTCAGTCAGTCATGTGTCACAGGCTTTGGGCTGGAGAGCACTCTTATTTCTCTATGAGAGAGTACAAGTAGAAACCTCCTGTCAGGGGAAATTAACTCAGCTAAAGGGCTGTAGAGAGTCTCTCACACACACCAGCATAAGTCTCATACAGACTCTCACTTTCACAAGTATTAATCCCCCCCTTAGATTTAGAGAAAATTGCCTCAGTGTCACCTGCATACATATGAGCTTTTGCCTTTCTGGTTGAAACTATAACTGATTGAATAAATAGGCTATAAACTGATTCATGTCCCGTGTAACAAATAACAGAAGGGACGTATGACTGCACTTCATATCTTTCAGTGCTAAGGCTTAACATTCAGATTTTTTTGATTAACTAAAAAAATGCCAAAGCATTTATCCTTTTTCTTCTCTACTACTTTCCCACTCATATTCATTCTCTGACTTTTTGCTTCATCATAGCCTAGTTTGCAAAGTTGTGTCATGGAGAGATGTTCACAGGGTTACACGAATGACTCAAGTTTTAAGGAAGGTGAAACAGTGTTCCTACTAATGCTGCTGGAGAATATTGAAAACAGTGCTAATTATTAATAGATAAAATCAATACTGTGAGTACACATACTGAATGTTATAACTGATGTCTCGAACCAAACCGAAGCACTGAAACAGGAAGTGCTGAAGGCTTCTTATATTGATCAGTATTGGCTGTTTGTTGCCAGACTTTTAGAAATATGCTCTGTTTTTCAAGCAAAATGTTACAACATGCTTAAAACTATATAAAATTCTTTAGAATGTAAAGAACATGTTAAACTAGCACAATATCCTGTGGTTTCAAGTAAACAGCCCTGCATAACATCTAACGTGTAAATATGCGCAATAAAATCAACTTGAGCTAATGACTAACATCAGATTATTTAAATACTTTTTCAAATTGGCAATATTTTAGGTACAACACTCTCAAACCTTTCAAAAGCCACTGCTATGAATAATAAATAACTTTATTTCATAGCTCCTGTCTCCCCCTTTCCCTTACTGTTTCTCTGTGCCTATTTGTATTTGTATCCTTGTCTTTTTCTTTCTCTCTCTGTGTCTTCTTCTCTCACACACAGATACACACAAATACTTAAGCATGCACAGTTATCTGAAGTTCAGCATAAAACTATAACACACACTGCATTTACATAAGGTGAAACTTCTCTAAGCAAGCAACTCCTGGTATCTGCTCTGACCAGCTGTGTGTGCACTCCTGCACAGACCTACAAAGGACTAGATGTCACAGGTGATTCATCTGCACTCGTGTATTGTCCCCACAGTGGGTTGATCTACATTGGTAATTTGGCAGAGGGTTTTACACTAGATGCCCCTCCTGACACGACCCTCCACAATGAGAGGGGCTTGTGTCCCCACCTTGAATCAAACCAGGAACCTTTTGCTTCTAAGGCAAATGCTACCCACTATGCTACAGGGACTACAGTGGGTCACCAATAGTGGAAAAATGCTAGTCTGCTTTAACTGAACTTTCATTTGGGTCTCAGAAAGGAAAACTTAAAAAACAAACTTTTGTATGACGCCAACTCCAGGGGTTTGTATGACTCAAACGATTCACATTCACCACAAACCAAACATACACTTTTATTTTTGACAGGTGGGAGTCTTTCAGTGTATATCAGCTCTGAAGGGTTGAGGGTTATGCACTGTTAAATGGGAGACTTTTGGCTTTAATTCAAAGGGTTTAACAAAAGTAATGCATTAACAAGTTAGGAATTACAGTCATGTGTGCATAGACCTGCATTTTCAGAGGCTCAAAAGTAAATCGACAGTTGCCTGACAAGTAATTTAATGGCCAGGTGAGGCATGTCCCCTCATTATTCCATAAAAAATGAGCAGATAAAAGATCTGGAGTTGATTCCAAGTACTGAATTTATATTTGGTAGCAGCTTTCAAGATAAATTTGAAAGAGATGTCGATGTAAGTGAAGGAGGGCATTAATAGGCTGAAAAATCTAAATAAAATAATGAATAAATATATCAGAGAGATAGCATAAACTTTAAGAGTGGTCAAATCAACAATCTGAAACATTCTTTAAAAGAAGGAATGCACTGGCCAGCTTAGCAACACCAAAAGGCCTTATATTTAAAATTCAGTTAACTTGTCTAATTACGTTTGAGCCTCTGACAATGATGTACTTTGCATAAAAATGGCTGTAGTTCCTAAACTGTTAAATACATTTGTTAAACTACTTAAATTAAAGCCGAAAGTGGGCACTTCAAACAGATCTGTGGTGTTTTACAGAGGAAAACTTAGAAAAACTGCACAATTGTCCAAATATTTAAAGACCCAACTGAATGCCAGTAAAACAATTAAACTGTGATATTTTTTCCAGCTTCTAAAAAACAGACCTAATTTGAATGTTACAGCTGCACCATATAAGATGTCATATCTGTTATGTCCACCATTTCTTCTTACTCTGATTGGTTGTTTTTTGAGGATATCCATTAACTTTTTACTAGTCAGTGGCACCTGATGTAGTGGAATCTCCCCACACTAGATTATTTGTTTATTTTATTCCAGTTTTCCTAATAAATATAAATCATGGTTTATCCCATTTGATTACTTATCATGCTGCTACCCCCTAGTCTGAGTCAAAACATTGTATCACTTAATATGATAACATAACAGCAGCATGCCATCGCATTTGTCTGTTCATTAAAGAAACTGAGTTCAATTTATGAAAAGAACATGCATTCATCCACATATTTATCACCAATTTGATGGAAAAAACACTTTATCTAGTTATTTTCTAGTGTAAAAGAAGAGCTGATTGGTTACTATGGAGTTTCAGTTGAGTTCAAAGTCATGTGTTTTTATTCACATCTCTGTATACGAAAACAGAACATTCCTTCAAGAAAAGACAAAGCTGCAATATCTCATGTGACAGACTACACAACAGAAGTGTAGGAAAATGGAAATATGTGAAACAAAAAATAAAATAAAGGAAAAATCTTACGTTTACAGGTGACGGCTGAGGTGATATTTACGGTACACCGCATTATCATCTTTATCGTCTTCATTACCATCTTCCCTTTTTTGTAAAAGCTGCAGACTGGTCAGATTTAAAGTACTACTCGTAAAGACAGTTTAGGTTTCCACTGTTCCACTCTAAATTATAATATGACTTTTGTTATTTGTAAATCCAAATAGGAAAATATCAAATAATTATTTTCACTTCATAATTCCCTGCATTAAATGGACAGAACCCACTTCAAAATACCCCAGGGAGTGGGGTGATATCAACTGGAGACAAAAGGAGGGAGGTCAGTGTCTGACCATATTTTCAGTAGCCATTAAGCTTTGCAGCACAGAATGAATAGAGAGATTCCTCCAATAGGACAACATGAGCACACTGCAAACCCAGGTGCGTGTTTAGGGGTAAATGGCGCTCCTGTAGACCATCTTTGAAGATGACAGGAAGTTTGCGCTTCCTAATGGAGTGGTGAGTCTTAAAAGGATGTGGAATAAAAGTATGAATGATGGAGAGAACTTAGATAAAAGTTTATAATAACCACTGTAAAAGTTTAGTTCATATTTTCAACTAGTGACTTATTATTTATTAACAATATTAATATACTTTCATCATTCACTTAAAAATAACTATTTATTAAATATTAATGTTCAATATATAATTAGCAATAGATCTTGTAAAGTGGTTATTGTACTGGGCACACATCTTTCATTCGTTGTTACACCTTGTAAGCAGACCATTAAAAGGATTTTAGTTGGCCTTTCTTAAGCATTTTATGGATGTTAATTTAGCTTCAAGGATGAATAAAAACAATGATTTGTTTGCCTGCATGTAGTTCTCGGTGTAATTTGATCTGAAAACATGAAAATGATAGTATCACAATATTATAATGTGCAGTGTTTATTATACAAATGATACAACAGTCTTTCACAACAAATCTTCATCAAATTAAAAGCCACTGTAACAAGAGAAAAGTAACCATCATCATCTATCTCGTTTGTCTACATTGAGACTGAGGCTCAGGCTTTCAGTAAATCTCCTCGGTCATTATAAATAGATGCCACAAACTGGGAGTGACAGACGGAGGAAGGAGGGCGGTTTTGACAAAGGCTCATCTAAACGCTGCGGCACAACGGAGTGACTTGAGCACTAACTCCCACATAGGCAGCCTAAACCCCAAGACAGTCCTGGCTCTAATCGCAAACATTTATTCAGATCAGACAACTCTACCAAATTCCTCTGAGGAGCATCTTTGTAAGATATAAAAAGAATCAGAAAGAAAGAGCAGGAGGAAGGAGAGAGCGACCAAGTGATACAGACAAAAAGTGAAGGCAAGGCCAGAGAAAAGAATAGATGGAGGACTTTTCAGAGGAAGATGCAAGCAGAGAGAAGCAAAAATAAAACACTGCAAGACTGGAAGGGAGCAATGACTCTTTTGTTAGTTTGCATTTGGAGGCAAAGTGACTCCTTTTCCCTGGTGGTTACATCAAGAGGAGGAGAAGAGGAAAAGAGTGGGAAAAGGAGTATATGAAGGAATAATTCTCCAGTATCAGCAGGCTAACACTCTTATCTCTGATATGTGATAAGAGAAAAAAAATACAAATGGATGTGGGGCATGTTTACACACTAGGAGGCCTGATGAAAACCAGAGCAGAAAACAAATGCTAAATCATCCTGGTATTTTTGTTTACTTATTAACTGAGTGTAAGTCACCAGGGAGAGCACTGCCTCGGCGTTTGGAAACCAATCAACACTCACTTGGTTTCAATTAAAGCATGGCTGGTTTAAACATTGTGTTCTGTAGTAATAGTAGTTGTAGTAGTAGTAGTAGTAATAGTATCTCAATACTTTGAGTGTTAAGACTCGTAATAAGTTATTTTAGTGTTAAAAGAATCAAAACTGTAGGACAGACAGAGAATATCCTTCATTTATTTATTGTTAATAAATAAGAGAGAACGTGTATCAATGCTTCTTCTTCTTTCCACAGGCAGGCTTATAGTATGGAGTAATGTATACACTGTAAGAGATTTGTTTCAAAATGATGCAACCTCAAAGCAATGCATGAATTGTGATTAGGCTACACTCATTGTTTTTGTCAAGGATTGTTGTGTGGAGTGTAGGGTCATGGTAGACCCAAACACAGACCTCAGGAAGCTGGTTAACAGAAATTCCATAATGTCCAGGAAATACAGGAAAAAAGCAACTGAGAACACATGGGACATCGAACCAGGCTTGTATTATTTAAAAATGGGCCTTCTAAACATTTACATATATTATAAATAGTATACACTTTTGGTGTCCCTGTAGTGTTGTGGTTCACACCTTCACCTTGCAAGCAAAAGGTCCCTGGTTTAATTCCAGGTGGGGACACAAGCCCCTTTCACCATGGAGAGTTGTGTCAGTAAGGGCATCTAGAGTCAAACCTCCAAATTACCAATGCAGATTAATTTGCTGTGGTAACCCCTTGGGGAGAATACAAGGGAGCATTTGATGGTACATAAATAGTACACACTTTTATTTAGTTACACCTACCTAAAACTATGAATTCAATTACAGTAAAATAGGCCATTAACAACACTTTTTGTTAGGGTTGTCTTAGAAATGCGTTGATGCAACTTGGGGCATACTTTGAAGGATTGTGTTGCTATACTGACAATATACATCCTTCATTTTATATAAATGTGTGGAGGCTTAAGAATAAAATATGTATCTATATAAATGAAGCAACCATTTTCTAGTCAGCAGGAAATTTACCAAAAAACTGAATACAATGAATGAATTTCCCACTTTCTGTACCACAACACATTAGCTGGGACATTATAACATGTAATCCCTCATACAAACACATACACAAGCAACAACTTAATGAAGACAAACTCCCTGTTCTCAAATCTCAAACTTCCAATCAAAGGGTGGGGTACTAATTCAAGGAGTATTTATTGTGAGTATGTATGCTAAGGTCACCTATCAGTCTTTTGACATGTTGGCAAAAAAATATATTGTACAACACTAAATACATCGATGCAGATATGTCTTCACATTAAAATATTCTAGAATATTACAATGATAGATCTATATAGTTTCTTTAAAAAAATCATTGCACGTGTGGGCAATTTGTGTGTTTTGTGTCTATAAGTTCATTGCCAATACTAACACTATTTCTGGTATGACATTAGCACAGTATTTCTATAGCATTCTGTAAAGCTTGCAGACAGTATGTCCCCCGTCTTTACTGTGCATTCATCCAGCTGTAATCTATTCAATAAAACCATTAAGAAGCCTGCCTGCCTTGCTTCTTTAACATTAAAAATGCTGCCAGGACACGGTGGCAACCTAGCATATGACTGAAATCAAGTGTGTGAACTAATACACACACACACACACACACACACACACACACACACACACACACACACACACACAACCTGTCTTGTGTTTTTGTGTGTGTGGCATATAGACCTAATTACAGCCACTCTTATGTAAGAAGGAACCATTACCCTGCTTGCACTCACACACAATGCTCCTCTCTCTAAATATAGCTGTAATGGTTCACAAAGGAAGAAATAAGGAGGAGAAATGATGTGTCGTATGGGAAGGGTTTGTGTGTGCGAGTTGAGAGAAAGATCAAGGAAACTACAGGATCCTTTGCTAATCTTTTGGTAATGGTGTGTGTGTGTGTGTGTGTGTGTGTGTGTGACAAAATGCATTGTTGCTTCAATCAGCTAATGAATTGGCATTTAATCTAATAATGCCACACAAACCCTCAGGTGTGAACAGATGTTTTAGTGTGAGAGCAAAGAGAGAATGGAAAAGACAAAGAAGAAAAGGCAGAAGAAAAGACTGAGGGTGATCTTCACCTCTACAACTGACTCAGTGAGCAGATTCAGTGCCTACTCATTTTAATTAGTCACTCTGAGAGCATCATGGGAGATGAGACTCCACTGGGGTAAACTTCAACAGTAAGCATTCAATCCATCATCTGCCACTGAAGGTAATGGGATAATCCCGTAAATGAATGACTGGTTAACCTTGCAGTATAGTGGTCAATACTTTACATGTGTCACTTTAGCCTTTGTATTGATTGGCACACACACTAAGCTGCTGCAGGTCAACTGTGTGCATTGGACCCAACATGACAGCACCACTCTCCAGGGTGGCAGACTGTGAGCTGCATGTTCATATTTGACTCAGAGAGGTTTTAACTAAAATCATATTCAATTTTCAGAGTACCGACAAATGGGTTCTATTTAATTATTTGTGCCTTGTGTGTATTTGTTCAGGCACGTGTATTCCCTTTTATAATTACTCCACCTCACCCCATACACCATACAAGTTCAGGCTGTCCCAGCCCAGTTGGAAATTTGAAAATCTGCATCTCACCCAACCTCTAATTACAACTGTGTTCATCACATGAAAAGAAAATATTAAGTATTTGTGTTTTCAATCATTAATTTTTTAACTTGTGATGATGTGCTTGTTGAGGCTGATTCTCCATCAACAAATAAAGAACTTGTTATGCACAGGACTCAGGATTAATCAGTTATGCGTGTACATCAGTGCTAGCTATGTACCATTATAGAGGCTCAGTAGAAATTACAGTTTTTTACTTGCATTTTAGAGCAAAAAAATTGTTTTAGTGGTTGAATGTTATGCTTGATTAATAATATTATTAATAATAATAAATTTGAGTATAAAAAGGTGAATTCAGTTTGAAAGTCCTCATTCCTGTTCAAAATGGTAAAACTTAGAGAACACACTAAAAAGTCTGCATTAATGCACTTTACAAAGCTGTAGGGTCTTTCTTGTTTTTATGACAGGAGGTTTGATAAATTTGTGAAGCACGGTATATTTTTTAACTCTGTTTATTCACAAAAATAAAAAAAGTCACTTGTAGCCATGATATATACAAAAATGTTAAAAAAATGTTTATTTTTATATTCACATTCATCTAGCAAAAGGTTTGTAACCCCTCAACTAAACTATTATAATCTCCCAATGTCCAAATAACAATATACTGCATACAAACAACTGACAAACAATTGTTTATCAGTTATGCTTGAAATTACTAAATACATGTCTGTGGACTGATTTGAGGTCTGAGGCTTAGCTTTGCATCTAAAGAATACTAATTAGGCATATAAAAACTGTCTTCTACTCGACACAGCCTATCTGAATATGAATCCTATAGACTCAGACTCACCATGGACTGACTTCACTAATACTCAACCTGGCAGCCCAGCTATACTTATCTTGCATTAGTGACCTATGTTACAGCGGTTGTTATCCTCATACTGAATCCAGAGGACAAAAACGATCATGTTTGAGCTATCAGAAAGCACTCTGCACTCTTCTGGAGTTTAACACCAAAAAATGGAATAATGGATTTATATACAGTACTTGTTTATTTCACTTATAGAAGGTGAAAGCTTTATTTCATTAGACTGAGGGAGAAAGTGCATAGCAAGTCTCTCAATGTCTTTTTTTTACATCTGTACTGTAAAGCTTGTTATTTTGCTACATGTGGAAACATACTGTTCTGTCCTAAATGCTGTTGACCAGGTACCTCATATTGATACAGAAAAGAAATATACAAGCTTCAATGAGGCTTGGAAACAAGGAGCTGAAAAGATTTTTTTTAGATCTGTCTAACGGTGAACTGAAAAAGTCTAGTATTTTCTTCAGTGTATTTTGAGCTTCACTACCTTGTTGCAAGTTTACATTGTTCAAGAATCAAGTGAAAAATGAAGGTACAATGTGATGCGATTCAGGCTGCCATGTGTGCTGACAAGGTTTCAGAAAGGTCTAGAGGCACTCTATTTGAGGGTCTATTAAACTAGAAAACCTCAGTCACTGACTTGCCACTGTGAGTGAAGCAAAAAGAGCCACAAGCCACTACTAAAGATAAATCCCTTAAGTCTTCATAGGTTTGTCTGACCTACTTTTTCAAAGGTACTGATTACTATCCACAGTAGAGAGAACACAGTACATTCTCACCTAAGCTTAATTGATATCATCTTTAACAGTATGTGTTTCACTCCATTTATTCAGACACAAAACCAGGATGGCATATATAGTACTAGAATAATGCATAATTGATGAGATACTTGGAATAGTTTCCAAAAACTGTTGTCATCCTACCTCTAAGAGCACTGAGTGCTTTTGATGTAAATGCGTAAAAGAGTTTCAAAGACTATGCTGGATTTGAAAATATCCAAAACGTAAAGGCCAACAAATAAGAAACATTTAGCCAATGTTAGAAGTAATGCAAAGGTTTTGAAACATCCGATCATGCTGTTTACATCCGTGCTTCTCACCTGTATTGAGCCTGGAAGTGTTCCTGGACAAAACTGTGTCGACCTCGCGGTTGCTGTGTGCTGGCTACAGTGGGACTGGAAGGATTCTCCAGTGAACTTGTTTCCTGCAAACACAGAGGAAGAAAAAGAACTGAAAACAAACCATCACTTTAGTGATACTGATACATTCTTATAATGCTTCAGATTATAAGAATATACATTATTCTGACAGATCCACAAACACAAGCATCCTAACACTCACAAAACACACTGTGAACACAGTTTACTAATGTTGTGTCCTTCTGTTCAATTTTAAGAAGCATCCCATCTACTACTATATTTGCTATGTTAGTTCAAACTGATAGTAGATCACTTGCGAAGGAATATTTTGTAACACAGGAAGATAAAAAGCAACTTCATAGAAAAGGTAACAAATAGAGCATCCACAGTATAACTTCATCAGCCCCTGCAGCAGCTGCTGATGCAAAGCAAATGTGAGAAGTTGTAACTTTAACCAACTTCGATGGTAGCTATGGATAGTACAGAAGATGCACATCTCCTGCATTATTTATCATTATGCATCTCCAGAAAGGAGTAAAGGCATTCATAAAAAAGTGAAAGCATTAAAATATAAGATGATCAAAAAGAGACACAGAGATACAGATCAAGAGAAAATGAGAGAGTGAGACAAAAAGTGAGAAAGAGGTAGAAAGAAATTATTCTTTTAAATATTAGCGAGAGTTAATCGAAGATTCTAAAATAGGCAAAAAAGTAAAGGGAGGGATTTGTTTTATGTGTGTGTCTATCAAAAAGAGAAAGAAAGCTTAAGTGGTTAACGAGAAAAGAGTCAACACAGACTCGAGTCAGAGAAATATTTGAGATGTCAACACCCTCAGTATCACGCTGATGCCTGCTGAATACACTAAATAGCAGCGATACCCCCACATGCTGTGTCATACTCAGCAGCAGGCCAGAAAGACTTCAAAGGAAAATAGAAGTGTAAAAGAATGATGATAATGAATAAAAGATAGACAACAGTGACTCAGGACTAATTTAACAGATGAAACAAGCAGTAAGTTAAGTTCAAGTCTGCTACTACATTTCATTCTGCGTTGGAATAATGCATCCTGGAGTCAGTTTGCTAGACAGGTAAGGAGAGAACTGTTCTGTTGTTTAACACTACTGAGATATAACCACAGGCTCTACACATACCCTCATCCTGCATTAGTGGAACTGAGGTGCAGTGACAATGCAACAGCAAGGCCTTAAAGTGCCACAAAAACAAAAAAACAAGGGTAATTTTAGGGAATTACATTTTCCATTACTTATGAGATCACCTACATGCTGTACCAACAGATGCTTTTATGGTATCCCAATTCTAAATTCATAGGCATTAATATGGAGTTGGTCCACTCTTTGCAGCTATAACAGCTTCCACTCTTCTGGGAAGGCTTTCTGCAAGATTGTGGAGCATTTGTGAGGTCAGACACTGATGTTAATTGGGGCCTGGCTCACATTCTAAGTTCTAGTTCATCCCAAAGGTGTTGAATGGGGTTAAGGTTAGGGCACTGTATGGGCCAGTCAAGTTCTGCCATACCAAACCCATGCAACCATGACGTAAACTTGTTTTGTGCACTGGTCCACAGTCATGTCGGAACAGAAAAGGGCCTTCCCCAAAATCTTCACACAAAGTTGGAAGCATAAAATTGTCCAAAATGTTTTGGTAAGCTGAAGAATTAAGATTTCCCTTCACTACTGTACAATTAAGGGGCCCAGGCCAACCCCAGAAAACAACCCCATAGTATTATCCCTTCACCAAACTTTACAGCTGCAACCATGCAGTCAGGCAAGTACTGTAATGTTCTCCTGCCATTTGTCAAACCCAGGTTTCACTCCACAGAACATGTTTCCACAGCTCCAGAGTCCAGTTGGAGCATGCTTTACATCACTGCATCTGACACTGGGTGTTACATTTGGTGATGTAAGGCTTGCATGCAGCTGCTCAGCCATGCAAACCCATGTCATGAAACTCCCAGTGCACAGTTTTTGTGCTGATGTTAATGGCAAGGGAGATTTGGAACTCAGCAATTACTGAGTCAGCAGAGTGTTGGCAACTTTTATGTGACCTGTACCTCGGCACCTGACGAACCCGCTCTGTAACTTTATGTGGTCTACTACTTTGTGGCTGAGTTGCTGTGGTTCCTAAATGCTTCTATTTTGCATTAATACCACTTACAGTTGATTGGGGAATATCTAGTCAGTTTGTAAATGTCATGCTCCTGGGTTTTTGAAGTCTGGTTTTGCATGTTTTTTAGGCTTATTTATGGTTTTGAGTTTCTTAGTTCTGATGCTCTGTTTATTGCATTCTTAGTTTATGTTTAGCCTTACTTCTAACCCCTGCCTAGGTTTAGCTTGGTATTGGTCCTCCTTATGTCTTCCTTGTGTGTCTTTGTGTATGTAGGTTGTGTTCATTGTCAAGTCAGTGATTCTTGTATTTAGTCTGAGTCTCTGTTCCTGGCCTTGACTGTGTTAGTTGTGTTAGTTCCCTCTGTGTCTTCCTGTTGTGTTCTTGTGCTCCTCTCCCTTCTGTTGCTTGTTTGCTCATTAGTCTGTGTGTATTTATACTGCTGCTTCCCTCTGCTCTGTGTTGCGTTGTTGATGTTAGTGTCCCTGCTTAAGTGTATGTTCCTGTGTTTCAGGCCTGTCTTCGTATTCCTGGACTTTGTTTTGACACTCTAATCAGCTATCAAAGTACACTTCATCTTGCTTCCTGGAGTGCTGTATTTGGGTCCTCACTCTCTCCACACACACCGAGTTGTGACAATAAAAATTCTTTGCAAACTGACTCATTACACACTCAAATTCAGTGAGCTCTTTAAAATAAAAGAAACAGGAGAGTAGAGGAAATGTAAAGCTACCCAAGCCTGCATTCATCTCGACAACTTGTTCAATCATGTGGCATGCAGTAAGTGAAAACCTCTGTGTGGGTGGAATTTGGATGCAAAGGGTTCTTATACAGACATCAAACAGCGAACAACTGTCTTGGCTTATGTACGCTTATGTATGCATAATTCAAACATCTGACAGTGTTCTATTGAAAGATATCAAAAAGAGGGAACATGGAATTAAAGAAGCACTAACTGGCTATGTAGGATAACTAGGTGTACATTAAGAATACATTTTGTCTTTTCTATAGTCAACTCATAACAACAAATTTCTAATTTTCCCAAAAAGTACAATTCAACCATAGCCCTTCTTCTAGTCTAGTCTATTTATCACATTGTGATGTAAATGATGGAATCTGTTCTATTTATCCAGGATGAGGTTTCAAATCTTCCCTTCTGGGAAATCATTAAGTGCTACATACATTTTAATTAGAAAACAGTACTGAAGTTTAAACCCTTGTGCGAATCAAACATTAAGCAGCAAACAATATCAGCCACCTTTAGGGGAAACGAGATTTTCTGCACCAGTCTTGCACCATTTGAATAATGACAATCCAACTTTGGTGAAGCTTTTCTTTTGTTCAAACAAAATCCAATCACTGCTGCATTCACTCTGAACAATGAGCCACTTTTGGCATCTCTGAAAACTTTTTTCAAGGATGGCTCTTTTCCTGAATATTTAATGAGGCTAAAGCACAAAGCCCAGCAAGCATGTGTGGCAGTTTGTTTTCAAAATCCACCTCAGCCCTATTTTTAAACGTGGCCTTGTCTATGCTTTCATGTTTGTCTACTAAGTGAATAAAACTGAGTCTAAAAGTACACAGTCCTTTGAATCACTGCAAAATGTAACTGCAATATCTCAGTATTTTCAAATAGGGTTTTACTACTGTATATAGAAAAACCACCAAACAAGGTTTCCAATTAAGGTAAGCTGCAACAGAAAGTGACGCGTAAACACAACAGATGGAGGTGCCTTTAGTTCTGAGCCAACCTTTACAAGCATTGCTTCTAATGAAAAGCTGAGAAAGCTTGTATGAGCTGTTGAGATCGGATATGGACACAATCTCTTTTTTCAGTTTTGTAGACATCTTTACAGTACTTACTGTAGCGGCATGGAAATTGGATTTAATTTCATCGACAGCATCATAATAATCCATTTATTTCTATCTTGAATGCACATGTGACTTGAGATTGAATTTATAAATTTCTTTTGAAAACTGTCACTCAAATGATGTTGTTATTTCTGTTTTTTCAATTTAATTGGAGAACATTTTTGAAATACTGTAAAACAAACAGTAAAATTGTGTTTTATAAGTAATATTCTGTACTTTACATTTAGCTATCATCCCTTTATTTATTCCAAGCTAAGCTGCCACTGACTCCCTTTTTATAGTTTTGTCCTCTTTTTTTCCCTGCATCTCTTTTCTGGAGGACAATGAAGACCAATTCTCAGACCCTTAGAGACAGACTAGATTACAAACATCACCATGGAAACAGTGGCCTCGTTCCCCCCAATGAACATGTGGGAGCAGGGAACTTTTTTTTTATTAACCATGGTGTGACCTAAAAATAGAGGAAAGAATCCACTGAATTCTGGGCTGATACCAGTGGTTAGCCAGTGACAGTCCTGATGTTTTGGTATTTTGTTTGTTTTGTTACTTATTCTCCCTTTGGAGGAAAAAATACATTTTCATTACAAATAAATGACTATTTTAAAGTCTTTTGTTCATACATCATACATAATACAACTGGACAAAATCAGCATATACCCAAGTCTGGCCAAGAAATAACTAGATCCCCCCCAAAAAAACCACTCATGTTTGTCTTAAACATTTGTCATTCCAGTTCATTTCTATATAAGTACATTAACTCCATTCATTCAATTTCATAACCGCATACTGAATTCAGGAGGCTGGAGCCGATCCTAGAGGTCATAGAGCGAGAGGCGGTGTGCATTAACTTAAGTTTTTTATATTTAATTCACTTGTGTCCATTACACAACCTGGTAGGAGACTAGTCTGTACAGTTTCAGGTGGATTCCCACATGCTGAGATAATGTTATTTGCATGAACACATTTAACACATATTATAAAGTATTAGGCCACCTACACATTACACCTACAGGAGCTTTTATAATATCCTATTCTAAATCCATTGACATTAATATGGATAATAACAGTTTCTACGCAACTGGGAAGGCTTTTTGAAAGATTCTGGAATGTGTTTATGGGAATTTTTGCTCATTCAATAGAAGAGCATGTGTGAATTTAAACACCGATATTGGACAAGAGGGGCTTGCTCACAATTTCTGTTTTGGTTAATCCCGAAGGCGTTGGATGGATTTGAGTTTAGGGCTCCTGTCAGGCCAGTCAAGTTACTCCGCACCAAACTCATGCAAGAAGCAGCAGCAGCAGCAGAAAAAGCAGCAGCAGAAAAAGCAGCAGCAGCAGCAGCAGCAGCAGCAGCAGAAGAAGAAGCAGCAGCAGAAAAAGCAGCAGCAGCAGCAGAAGAAGAAGCAGCAAAAGCAGAAGAAGAAGAAGAAGCAGAAGAAATTTATCAATCCTCTACTGGGGAAATTACCAGATCTTGACACACTAGTTTGTAGCTATAATCACACACATTAACATGCAGTTGAGTGATATATACATAAATACAAACAGAGGTGCTGTTCCACAATCCATCCAATGCTTGGCATTGTGCTTGGTGAAGTAAAGCTTGCGTGCAGCTTCTCTACTATAAAAATGTATGCCAATAAGCTCCCTGTGCACAGTTTTGTATTGCATTTTGCAATAATAACACTTACACTTGATTGAGGAATATCTAAGAGGAAAGACATTTCATGAAATGACCTATTGCAATGCTGGCATCCTCTTACAATTCAAAGCTCAAATTCAGTGAGCTCTTTAGAATTTCCTTTTCTTTCACAAATGCTTGTAAAGGCAGAGTTATGGCTCACTGTTTGATTTTAATACACCTGTGGCGATGAGACTGAAATACCTGAATTTAATGGTTAAGACATGTGGCCTAAAACTTTTGTCCATAAAGCGTAATATACTCACAGAGAGTGCATGACTCCTAAAGCACTAAAATCTTTCATGTACAACATAGGATCTCAAATTGTTCCAGTGTTTCCTTTCAGTTTGCAGGCACACATAAAACAGCAATTAAGTCTGATGTCTCTTTTAAATTAAAGAGAATAATGTTGTAATGTGTAATTTTTAATGTTGTAAATAGTGTGGGAATTCCTATATTTTAGACTGAGACAACACCTTTTGGTTAATATTTTTAATAATTTATGGTAGATTCATCAATTTGCATTTCACCCATTCTGCAGGAACCATTTTGGATTCTTCATAATTCAGTTTAACTGAAAACACATTGCACCATTTCGCATTTCAAAAGACATCTCTCACCGGAATCAGGTCAACAACCTCTTAGCCAGACCAAAAAACATTAAGGAGGTTCCACTTCACTGCAGAGAATGAGAGAAATTGTATGTGTGTTCACCTAACATCTACAAGACACATATACACAAACATACAGTATATACTGCAGATACAAACAATTGGATAGACTGAGTGTACTGTGCCTCTTTATTTAGCACCAAGGGAATAATGAATACCACCACAATGTTGTTTCAGCTCTGCTATCTTCTACCAAAAATAGATGTGGGGGTCGACCGCAGCAATTGCAAGTGAATACAAATATTCAGAAGTGGTACGTTGTTCAATTGTCATGCAGGGTATAATGATTAAAAAAATAAATAAATCCTAACGCTAACAGATGTAGGCCATATTCAGCTGCCTCCTGTTGCTTGAGGGCAAAATTACCAATAGCATCTACATGATCCTGGCAATGGAACTGATTTCTATGATTTAATTATCAGCCAAGTTTCAGAGCACAGCATGTTCTAGCTTATATAGCTGTTTTTACTTTGTTCTCTAAATGACTGCACTGTCAAAGTGTACACAAGCTGTTTCAAAAAATAGCAGAGCAATGAGTAGGTACAGAGACATTATGAAAAATGACACCCTGAGCAAATAACTAAGGAAGAGTCTGGATAAAGTATTTAAGGGTTCTGCTGCTTCTCTTATGGTCAGGGATACACATATGCTGGTCAAGCTTTTGAGTTTAGCTAGTTTAACTTTGATTTTTTTCTTGCAGAAACAGCATTTGGGCCAAAAGTCTGACAGTCTTGTACCAATAGGTGGTGGAATTAGCAATCAACTTTGACATTAAAACACATGAGTGTTGATACTTTGTTTCTATCACACCATAAAATAAACTGCCTTTCAGTTTAGGCAGCAAAGTCACTGCAGCATACTGAGCAAGTTTCTGAGTGTTTCTGGAGAGTAAAAAGAGCTAAGGTCAATTTGAAAAGAACAGTGTGTCCTCCATCGCTTTTGTTCTCTCTTTCTCTTTCTGTTTACTCCTGCTCGGAGCGAGGAGAGGTCAAACAGGACCACATCACAACCATCAGTAATGCCTGGCACTATCACATCACAGGAGCTGCAAACCCACCAGGACTCATGGGTACTGTGTGAGAAAATACACATTCACATCCAGGCTCGCCAGGACCAGTGCACACAAACTCACACACACAAAAAACATAAAAGCAGGAGAGCCCACAGATCAACTTCAGAGACAGAAAGCTTCAACCAATGCATTGTCCAATCAGACAAGTCATACTTAAATGTTGTCTCCTTTCCACTTGACTCTCAGTTGATGTCATAGGAAACCACTACATTATATCACTGAATCACATAGGTAGTTCCTCTGAGACATAAAAAAGTGGTGCTAAAGTAACCATTTACACAAGTGTTCATCTGCTTGTTATTAGTAATCATTTGACTTCATTCACTGGTGGTGCCCAGAGAAATGTCTCACCTGGTGGTGAGTGGGTGTTTGTGAGTGCAGCCAGCATGACATACTTACAGCTAAGTAAAAACAAGAGCAGACTGTTGCTTTGATTGTCTTGGGATTCTGCATGGCTGCATCGTACCCGTATTCCCACCTACAGCTTTCATATGCTGTTGTCCTCTCATCCCTCCTGCTTTTACCTACTGCATCACTGCAGGGCATCTCAACATGCACAATTTGGCACAGCTACAGAAACACTCCAATGTTATATTAACTTTCAAAAGCATAAGACATTCTTTAGAAGTGTTAAGCAAGTAAAAGGTTATCAAAGGTAAAGGAACAAAATCTGTAGTATATACACAAGTGTGCTCTTTATCCCATCAGGGCTCCAATGTTGCACAGTGTGAGACAAGATTAAAATGCCTTTGCAAAGACATACTCAACTGTGAAAGAACAGAGGCCACACAAAATGAAAATAAGAATGTAGAAAAATGAGAAATGAAGAATAGTACTCTTCTGACAGTGTGCACTGGAGCATAAAATTTTCCTCGGGAGTAAAAATTCTCACTGATGTGGGCAGATCTTAACAAGATAACAAGTCAGTGCTATTTACTGCCAACCAGTATACACACAACATTAAAACCATGACAATCACTCATCAGCAAGGAACAGCATGGTTATTTGGTTTCTGTCTTTCCTGTGATCTGAGATGTTTTGTCCATGAACAAAACTTTACTAGTTTGAACTTCACCTCAGCTGGGCACTCAATTCTGTATAATCAGAGAAATATTTCTCCAGTGTAGACACTCTAAATCTCTTTGGCCCTGTGCCCCCTTTGTCTGGCAGCAGAAGCACAGCTTCCCTCCAGAGATCTTCAAACTCCAATCCCTACATGAAAACATATGCTGTTATCAAAGCCCCGCTGATTCCCCATGGCATGTACACTACAGTGTGCTGGGGAATGAGTAGGCGTTAAGTTGTATATTTGAAGGTGTATGGATATGCCTGTGTACACAGTACGTGTACACTGAAATCACTGTAACAATGGCAAAAAGGTGGTGTTTGGTGTGGTGTGTGGTTAAAGCTACAAAACATGACAATAACAAACCAGTAGAGGCAGGCCGGCCTTCAGTTAGAGAGGCTGACTAAGAACTCAAAAGGCTTTAGATTCAAGCCATGCCACTGACAGGCCAGTCTATTATTACTCCAAAATTATCAGTGTGATCAGAAACTCCTCAGGAGGCTGCAGAGCCATTGGTCAAAGTCTTCAAGAGACCACAAGATAATGGCTTGGCACCAAATCTTAACAAAGAAGCTTAATTATATGTTAGCAGTAGGTACTAGAACCAGTACTGAAGAAAGGGTGAAGTAAGGTGATGGGTGTCTTATTTCTAGCGTTTATTTGATATTAAGCATTTGTATAGTGTAGATCAAAGATAGAACCTATTGATATTAACAATGTTAAGTGCATAAATGACCCTATACCTCATATAATCTGTCAAGTTAATGAAGAAATACAATGGAGAGCTGGTAACAGAGTTCCAAGTAGCAGGTTGGGTTTTTTAAAAAGAAAAGGTTATATTGCATTTAACATATTAGGTAGCTCAGACAAAACTTAAATATCAGCTGCATAAAAAATGAAATCCCCAAATTTTCCAAACATATGCCTAAACAAGAGTAGTCCCAGACTGTATGCCTCCATCGACACTAATGATCCTCAGATTTCTGTTTTCCTAGGTAAAATATTTATGTCTTTATTTTTTATTTATCTGAATTACTTGCCAATGAAAACATGGCCTTAAAATCACAGTAATGCTGTTATTAGTTTAATAATTATTCAAGAAAAATTAAAAATAATGGAAGATATTACCTGGATCAGATGCTGTTTTAATATATTCATTGAAATTTTCTGAATCTACAATATATCTGCAAAGCTTTAGTATCGGATAGAAGTCTCTACCCCATAAGTTGCTTTCCATAAGCTTCATATGTGTAAGGACCTCAATTTTTTGTCATTTGAATCCCAGGATCCAGACTGATATCTGGATCCAGTTCTGTCTGGGACATATTCTTGAGAATAAGTTATATCTACAAGTTTTCATTATTTCTTTATGGTGTGTATTTGCTGAGATATGATGTATAATGTCAAATTTTGCCCCATCTCACAGGGTTAAAGAGTCCTTAAATAATTGTGAATCTGAATCAACTCCAAAATTTAATCTGTTTTAAGTTGGGCCAAGTCCTGCCACTGGTAAAGTGTTTGTGCCAATCCATATGTTAATTTTAACTAAACACAGAAAAAACCAAACCAAACCAAACCAAGAACAAGCTGTTTGGTAGAAGTAATTCAGATTTAAATCTGTATGCCAAACTCCACACTCCTACTGTTTGTAACTCACTGCATCCTTTTCACTTCTTTACTTTTTCAGTCCTCTAAGCCCAATAATTTCAATGGCAGCAGCTACAGATTGTCTTCACTCTAAGCATCTGTGAATGAATGCTAACACTGACAATTTTAAATTCCAATGCCAACTGGAATCTGAAAACAGCTTTATTTACCTGAAGGCACTTTTATAAAGAGAGAGGGGGAGAGAAAATGTAATTTTTTAAATAATGACACTGTGTTAGTTTACTAAATTATTTTTGCTGCATTCCAAGAGAGAAATGTTTTTTCCTTTTTTCTATTGAGACCAAAAATAAATAGCATCCAATCAAAGAAAGACTCTGATTCAGTTATCATCTCAAACCACATTTCTAAACAACTGGCTGGCTCAAAGGGCTTAACACATTCACCTTGGCTCCAGTAACAGCTCTGATTCATCCCCTACACACCCAAAGAATGCTTACTCAGACATGCATAAGAATTCACATGTATAAACATAAACCGTAATATTGACAATATACATAAACTATTTCATTTTCATGTTTTAATTGTGTGAACTGAAAAGGTTTGTGATTACAAACTTGTGCTCCTGTTACCTCTAACTTTCTTTCTCACACACACAGCAGGCATGCAGCAATTAAAAAAAAAGCGTGTTCAAGCAGGGTCATAATAGCCTTCTGCTCCTTAAATGAAACTGCCTAAAGCTTGTGGCCACAAAGCACGACTGCCAGCAGTCACTGAGCTGATAAAGGAAAACTCTGACAGCAGGCCATGAGTGACACTGAAATCGATGTGAAAATGAATTTGAGATGCCGCCATGGTTCTTTTTCCAAATGTGTTTTTATCTCAGAGGCAAAGCATGATCCTGCCAAATTCAGCCAGGCTGACCAGAAGTGTAATCACTTGCAGCCATGCCCCTAGCTCAGATGATGAAGGCTTGAAAAAATTCTCATGGTAAAACTTGGCAAAAAGAGCCTTGAGGTGATCCAAAGGCAGCTGTGACTGTGGTAGCTCTCATACTTCGGACTGCAAGAAATGTGAAAGTACACACAGAAATGTTTACTGTCACATTTCTATGTCTAAGCCAACACAGTTTCAGTTAATTCATTTATAGATCAAATCTGAAGTTAAATAATGTAGTTTGCACATAAAAACACTAAACCATTATCGGTTTACATTGTCAACAGCCTTTTAATTTTAAGTTTTAGTTTTCTGCTGCAAGACGTAACTGATCACTTTCACCCACTCATGAGTTATAAATCAATCTTGTTGCTACACAGGAAATCTCGCCCAGTGTGGCCAAAATTCTGAAACTGCCAAGCATCTCTGATCAGTTGTCTGTGCTTGGAAAAGGACTGCCTGCTGTGTGTGGTACAGCTTTCGTACCACTTTGAATTTAGTATATTGCGTAAAATGCTGGCATAAAGTTTCAGTCTTAAAAAAAAAAATCAGAGATGGCATTTGAAGAGCATTCACATGTACAAATAAAATGAAAAAACATATATCCGCAAATAAATACAATCCTTCCATTCCTCCTCTGAGAACATTTCACAGGAGCTGAAGTAGCCACACTTTAACTTCTGGTGTCAGCTTGATGTCTTCGGTCTCCAGCAGGAAGAGATGATGTCTCCCACTGAGTGTGTGAATTAGAAAAGCCAATGTTGACATACTGTAGCTGCTGGTTGTATCAGGAGACAACCTCTTTTCTTTCAGAAAGAAACAGCCAGTCGAATGGCGGTGATTTTTGTACAGGCCAGGTTTTAATAAACAAATGTGTCTATGTTTGTCTTACTTGAGAGTTTGTCAACACCATCAGAAGTCTGGAGATTTAATTCTAGTAGAAAATCAAGCTGTGCAATTGCAATGCCTGTGACCTTCTCTCAAAGTAACAGAATGTAAAGCCAGCATGACTAAAGTTAAGCAAGGCCATGAAGAAAGATGAAGAGATAACAAAGGCAAAATGAAAGAGAATGAGAATAAAGAATGAAATACTGAAATGACAACAGTGTAACAGGAGGAAGTTAAAATATAACAGGTGCCACCAGATGAGATCATTTAGTTCTTTAACAAGACTAAATAACTAATAGCAATTTAAGTAGCCTCATTAGTCTCCCTTACTTTTTATTACCAGTGGAGTAAATCGAACTTATGGTTTATCATTGGATCATAATTTACCTGTGTAATTAGAAATCAGCAAGTTATGGTATGAATTTCAGTACTATCACAAAGAAATTATGGTGTCCTACATAGAGGGGTATGCTGTTGAGTGCACAGTGAATTTCTGATGGTCAACCAGCCCACCGGTGTGGCTAGTTTGTAGTTGCTGTATGCCAGTACACCACTGTGGCTAAGGCATGGAGGCAATGTCAACAGTGAACTAAAGGCAGCATCATCTAGCCAAAAATGTTATTGTATTCGTATCCAGTTGGGCCACCGATTTTTCTTGTGGTTTAAAAAATGGCTCAGAAATTTAAAAAAAATAAAAATAAATAAATACATAGATGCATACATAAAAAATAGATATCATCCAAACCTAATTGGTAAAGTACACTGCAGAACCAGTGTACCAGCAAAGAACTCTTATTCTCTGGTCTACGGATTTCATAGTGTGATCACAATGAATGGGCTCTACAGCATTGTAGCCCAAAATGTAAATATAAATATTTTTATTCTGACAAATTTTTCAGTTTTCATTTTCAGATTGTTCACAGGTCTTGGTTGTAGTAAAATACCTTTTTGTACTTATTAGAGATGTCACAGCCCCACAGGCCATTTTGACTTTAGGCAGAAAGTGATCAGCAGAAGAAAGCTTCTGGCAGCAGCCTTTTGAACACAACCACCTTCAACCATCAAAACCAGCTGCTTGTGGTTTAACTCAGCTTCTAATGTCTAGAGGCAGTTTATAAATTAGTACCATCAAAGGACGGTGTAAATCCTTAATGGACAAATGTATTTGTAGAGTTCCAGCAATTTATAGGCAAAATCGGCTTCCCTGTAAGAAAAACAAAACTACTTAAGTGTTGTAATACTTCAATTTGAGCATATTATCAATAATGTGTTTGCAAAATCTGAAACAAAATGTGCCATTGTTGGCTAAACACAATTAAAAATAATTGTTTTTAGCCCTTTAGCTCACACCTATTCACTGAGGACTATCTCACAAATGTCCCTTAATGTGTCCCTGGCTGATATGCAGACAACTTCTGTACAGTGGGATTAATAAGAACTTAAATGGCTCTCATAGATAGGCACTGGTATTAGTTTTAGCTTTTTATATGTATACAGTATACATATATGTATGTCCCTTACATTTACTTGAAAAATTTGTGACCTAGACACACTGAGACACAGGCAAGCGTTACTTAATCATTGATATACACACTAATATATCTGCCACGTGCCAATATTCCCCAGTATATTTTGTTTGTGGATATTTTTGTCTAGTTCTAGCTGACTCAGCATTTACTGAGCATCCTCCTTAGCTACTCCCTGCAAAGCTGTGCCGCAATTTTCAATTCAAGCCCAATTCAAGAATTCCACACCTGCATGGATGTGAGGGTAGAGTGACATTTTCTCCATCAGATCAAGTTGCAGAGATCTGTCTGAATCCCTTTGCAGATAATCATGTTCAGCCCAAAATATAAGCTCATGCTGATTTTCTCATGTCCCCAGGAAACAAATCATTAACTTCCCTAATAATTTGTCACCTTCTAAGTATAACCCTTCATACTATAATTGCAACAAACTGAGGAAACGTACAGTATTTACTGTACAAGCTGAAAACAAGTAACTAGTAAGCTCGATCTAACACTAAGGAACATCATGACTCCAGCTGATAAAAGCTTGAATGCTTGTCTTAAAATGGACAAACCATGTCTCTCATACAAGAAAATAGCCAAACATTACTACTGACACAACTGAACAGACAACACTATTATCAAGTTTAAGTTTAGGTGTAGCTTTTATATAGTGATTCAGAACTTGTAGGAGAAGATAGACAAAGAGAGTGGGAGAAGAGAGAAACAGCACACGGCATGACACACTGACAGGGCAACATAGGGACTGAGTCAGAGACAGAAGGGATGTGGTCCAGAGCAGGGGAGGAATGAAAAAAATGCTGTCTGTGCATTAAACCAGCTGACTCACCTCTATTCTTTCAGCTACTGCTAATTCGGCCTATTCAAAGCTGGCTTATGGTAACAAGGCTATCTTTGAGATAACGGCGGAAACCAATGGCATTGTTAACCCCGGTTCCCTCTCTATTGCTCTGCTCTCCTCCAGCCAACAAAACCTTCCTCCACTCTCACTTCCTCTCTTTACCGGCACTCTTTTACCAGCAACTCTTGAGCTCACAGCACCACGTTGCTGTGTGCTTTCTCTGGACAAAACAATCACCTTTTCAGTGCCATTTATTTATTGTTCTAATTGACAAAACCAAAAGCAAATAGCTGCACATGAACCTCTTCTGATCTTAGGCCTATCCCATAAGAACACTGCGTGTATCCACTTCATTTCACACAGTGCCAAGTGCAGCAAGACCCACCACTCTCTGGCTGTTACTATGGAGATGCCAGCCAGGCCAAAACAAAGGCAGAACAGAAAATAAGCAGCCTCAGACAAGAGCCACTGGCAGAGCTCTGACATCCAAATCTGGCTTGGCTGTAGAGGCTAGAGCTACTTCTCTCTCTCTCTCTCTCTCTCTCTCTCTCTCATTCTGTGCCTCTAACCTGCTGACTGGAAGTATTCATCATCAAACAAATATTGATTTAGAAGAATATTTCGGTGTTAGCCATTGACAGTCATTGAGATGAATTGGAAATAATTAATTAGCTTCTAAAGGAGAAGGCCCGCCTAAGGGTGTTTGCATTTGTGTTGATGAAGTTGAGCTTTGAGATGACCAGTGAGCCTCTGATCTTACCAGAAAAAAAGCACCACTGCTGATCTGTGCTTGCCAACCTTGGAAAGGCAGAAAGAGGCCAACTGCTAAGGACAACCTGAGAACTTTTGAAATGAAATAAGGTCACCTAAGGCAATCTGACAGTGTTATATGATAGACAGTTCAGGGTTGCCACACAGACTGAGTCAATAAATAAATAAATAAAAAGAACCAAGAATTCAAGTGAGAGGCTTTGTATATAGGCAACTCTCTGCACCCCTCTTCTTCTTCTTCTTATCCAGCATTCCGGATCATGAGATCCTAAATGCTGCTTGGGTCCTACCAAACTTCAGTATGGTAGACCATATGGAGACGATGCACTGTAATTTTTATGCAGACATAATAGCATTTTTTTATGGGGCTGGAACCAAATTTCTCAAAATGGTAAAAAGTCCTTAAAAAAAGAAAAATCCTGGATCCGGATCTTGATCTGAGTCATCTTCAAAATTTAACAGTTCCTCACCCCAGCCTTTAAAAAATTCATATGAATCAATTCAGAACTTTGAGTTATGTTGCACAGATAAAAACAAAAAACAAACAAATGTCTGTGAAAACAAAACAAACTTTCTGTTTCACGTGGCTGTATATGCATCACAGAAAAACCTGTTTAGACATGTATGAAATAAAGAAAATTATGTATACAATGCCTATAAAAGGTATTCAGTCTCCTTAGATGTTTCACCCCTTTATTGCTTTGCTAAAAGAAATCATGGTCAATATAATTAGGCTTTTTTGGCAGAAATTTGCAAAACAAGCTTCTGTCATGTCAAAGTGAAAAAGTTTTACAAACTAATGTCAATTAATTAAAAATATATAAGTTAAAAGAAATGTTTTCATAAATATTCACACCTTTAAAGTGACTGACCTAATTCAACAGAGGTCCAGCTAGATTCCAGCAGGGTCCCAGTTAGTAAAATTGAGATCACCTGAGTGCAGCTGATGTGCGTCAAGTGACTGCAGTATAAAAACACCTGTGTCTGGGAGGTCCAGTCTCTGGTTCATCAGTATTCCTGCTACAGTTGCAACATCAGAACAAAACAACATGCCCAGCAACTCAGAGAAAAGATAATTTAAAAGTACAAGTCAGGAGATGGCTACAAAAAGATTTCCAACCCACTAGACATCCCACAGACCTCAGTCAAATCCATCATTAAGACATGGAAGGAGTATGGCACTTGTCTAAATCAGCCTAGAGCTGGCCATCCTCACAAACTGAGTGACCAGACAGGAAGACTATTGAGGGAGGCCACCAAGACACCTATGACCATTCTGAAGGAGTTAAAATCTTCAGTGGCTCAGATGGGAGAGACTGTTTAATACAACAACTATTGTCCGGGTTCTTCACCAGCTGAAGTTGTGTGGGAGAGTGGCAAAGGGAAAGCCACTGTTAAAAGTTAAAGAGAAAAGACACCAAGGTCAAGTGGAAGAAGGTTATTTGGTCTGATGAGACCAAAACTGAGCTTTTTGGCCATCAGACTTGATGCTATGTTTGGCAAACAACAAACACTGCACATCACCACAAACACCGCCGTGAAACACGATGGTAGCAGCATCATGCTCTGGGGATGCTTCTCATCAGCAGGCCCTAAAAGGCTTGTATAGGTAGAGGGAAACATGAATGCAGAAAAATATTGCCAAATCCTGGAGGATAATGTGACTGTGTCTGCAAGAGAACGATGTACAGTGGGTACGGAAAGTATTCAGACCCCTTTAAATTTTTACTCTTTGTGTCATTGCAGCCATTTGCCAAAATCAAAAAAGTTCATTTTATTTCTCATTCATGTAGACTCAGCACCCCATCTTGACAGAAAAAAACAGAAATGTAGAAATTTTTGCAAATTTATTAAAAAGGAAAAACTGAAATATCACATGGTCATAAGTATTCAGACCCTGTGCTCAGTATTGAGTAGAAGTACCCTTTTGAGCTAGTACAGCCATGAGTCTTCTTGGGAATGATGCAACAAGTTTTTCACACCTGGATTTGGGGATCCTCTGCCATTCTTCCTTGCAGATCCTCTCCAGTTCTGTCAGGTTGGATGGTGAATGTTGGTGGACAGCCATTTTCAGGTCTCTCCAGAGATGCTCAATTGGGTTTAGGTCAGGGCTCTGGCTGGGCCAGTCAAGAACGGTCACAGAGTTGTTCCGAAGCCACTTCTTTGTTATTTTAGCTGTGTGCTTAGCGT
>VUQH01000378.1:0-11725 GCA_015106775.1 Etroplus canarensis | reverse complement strand
TGGAAGGCCTTCATTGGCTGCAATTTTCTGTTAAAATGGACCATAATATGGGTCATCAAGCCAACCTATTTTCACCCCATTTGTCAAAGGATCTGGGTTCAAATGGGAGAAAACTAATGCCATTTACTGATGGGCAAAAAAAAAAAAAATTCCTGACTTTGGGGACAGTGCTTCCCTTGCTTTTTGGGAGCTCAGGAAAAGCTGGAAACCTTGGACTTTGACTGAAAGCATGGGCACAAGAGAACTGCGACAAATCACCAGGCTAGACTTTCACTTGAAAAAGTATAAAAAAACAAAATTGGAGAGAAAAGATCACATTTAAACAATGAGTCAGTAAAAACTGATGTTGCTAAAACCCATTCCAAGATTTCTGCCAGAAATATGATGAGACCAAGCCACAGTTAGTTAGGATTCTTAACTGTGTGGCACAAAAGAAAAAGCTGTACTCAGGTGTACAGTCGGTAGCTACTCTTGCCAACTTGAAGCAAATAGGGTGGGTGAGAAAGAAAGTGACACTGAGAAGTTTGTTTCTCACTCACTACCTTTTTTAGCTGTTTTAAATACATAATTAACAGTGAAAGTAGAATAATAAAATATGTAAGCTTTATATTGAAAGTTTTGGCTTTTGGTTTGGGATCAGCTTAGGCCCAGTTTTCATTTTACAGAAAAAGATGCACAGCAATGCTACATACAAAGAGTATCAGTGAAAGAAAAATATGGATGACAAGCTAATAAGTGGATCTTGAGTTGGGCTTGGATTAAAAAAACCATTCAATTACATAACCATTTTTATTTTGGTTATTTATAATTATTTTTTAAAACAGTAAAGAAATTCCTGTAAAAGTATAGAGTTCAATCAAATGGGAAAAACAAAAGGCGTAGGATCAAGCTTTAGCTTTATACATCTACCCTTTGCATATTCTTAATAGCAATATTTTATATCTAGATTTCACCAAAACAAAGACAAAAAAATAATGAATTAAGAGCAAATGAATAAAGAAGATAAGACAAGAGCAGGCATAACAGCAGCCATCTTGGATTTCAGTACCGGTGAGGGTGACGTGAAAGACAACTGATTGGGTGAAATTGCAGTTGGGTGATTTCAATAAAACCTGTATATACCTTCAGCGCTGATGGTGCCTTTCTAGATGGGCAATTTGACAGTACCATTGGCACTAATGCACCCCTATACCATCAGAAATGCAGGCTTTTGAACTGAGCCCTGATAACAAGCTAGATGGTCCCTCTCCTCTTTAGTCCAGAGGAAGAACACTTGCCTCAGTCAAATTTAAATGAGCTTTGGCCCCAAGAAGACAGCGGCATTTCTGGATCATGCTCACATCTGGCTTCTTCTTTGTAAGATAGTGCTTCTACCTGCATGGCACGGTCAGTGTATACAGACAGTGCTTTCTGAATTGTTTTTGAGCCCACGTAGTGATTTCCACGACAGAATTATGTCTGTTTGCAGTGCAGTGAGGCGTAAGGCTCAAAAGATTGCCAGCATCTAATATTGGTTTTCAGCTGCGTCCCTCGTGCACAGCGTTGTCCCCAGATTCTTGGCATCTTTTGATGATATTATGTACTGTAGATGATGGACTATTCAAAGTCTATGCACTTTTGCATTGAGAAACATTATTCTGAAGTGACTCCACAATTTGTAGACACAGTTTCTCCCAGATTTCTGAACCTCTGCCTGGCTTTACTTCTGAGAGACTCTGCCCCTCTAAGGTGCTCTTTTTATACCCAATCCAATTACTGGCCTTTTAACAATTGGCTTAATTAGTTGCAACATGTTCCTACAGCTGTTTTTTTTCCATACCACTTACTTTTCCAGCCCAACTTTTTTGACACCTGCTGCCTTGAAATTCAAGATGAGCTAATATTTTTCATGAAATAGAAAACTGTTTCACCTTCAACATTTGATATATTTTCTATGCTGTTTTGCAAGCAAAATATTGGCTTATGAGATTTGCATTGTGTTTTTGCTTATATTTACTGCAGTGTCCCAACCGTTTTGGAGTTGGGATTGTAAATTACTTTGTAATTAGCAATTGTGTGTGCATCTTCCCTGTTGTGATGGCCATGCGGTCCACTATGTGACACTGGCAAACTGAGGGGCCTAAATAAAGTGATCAGATGAAGAACACAACGCAGCTTTTAACAGCTGGGATAACATATGCATGAGTCACATAAGGTGGGATGATGCTGGTGAAACTTCTACTTGTATCCTAATACAAATTAAAACTTGTACCCTAAAAGCATACATATAAAGCTTAGAATTTTACTGTTTTTCTGTTTATTTTTTTATGCAGGGAGAGTTGATGGAATTAAGCTTTTATTTCTCAAGCCAAAAACTGTTTATTGTGGTCTTTTCTCACTCCATACAGCTCTATTTTCAGACTAACACTGTGGGCACTGCTGAGACTTCTTTTACCCTTGTGTGTTTTTTCCTGTTTGTTCAATTTAGGTTTGAGTTTTTACAGATGGCCGTCTTTTCTTTGTCTGTTCATTCAGCTGTGGTCACCATCACTTCTCATTCCTACCAACCACTTACTCCTCTCTTTGTTCCAAACAAACCCAAAATGTGTAACGCATCACTTCCACTTCTCATCACAGTGGTGGGAATACTTTCACCCAGAGAAACACTTTTCCCCCCACTGTTTCTCGACCACAGTCTTTGTGTGGCAATATGAGGACGATATTTGCACAGTGAGAGGGAGCTGAGCTCATAACAGAACATGAAAACAACCGGTATGATCTGACCAGGTAAGTCAGTGAGACTGTGCGGCTGGAATAATAGAAGCGGAACCACATGGTGGATTAGCTTCACTCGTTCTTTGTGCTTTTAAACTAATCTAGCAGCTTTCATGTTAAACCCAACCCTGTGGCACACAATATAAAATAAAGTGTAAAGGCCAGGAGCAGCCCCTGCTCTTCTTTCATGGTAATTATATTACCACCTCAGAATTAAGTCGCTAATGATTTATTGATGCTGAAGTGCATCATTATTAAAGGATGAGCTGCTGGTTGAGGTACCACCTGTGATAGGTGAGGCAGCCTCTGGTGATTTATCACATCAGTCAATTTGTTCGCATCTGCGTTCATTCCTCTGTCTTTCGAACAGTGTATTAGAATGCCCACAGAATCACAATGAAGGTGGGGAAAATTGTTTTTAGAATGTAGAAAAACACAGACTGAAAGGCACTTCTGGGCAAATGGGACATTTAGTTGTTTGTTAGTGAATAATAAAAACAGAAGAAAATAGGTATAATTCGGAATTTGTCGTCCTGGTGATAATGACACAGTTTTGACTCATGGCCCTGATGCACCACAACAGGCCAAAACCATGATACTACCACCGCCGTGTTTCACACATGGGTTGATGAAAGCAGAGCTATCTCGGCAGCTGGACTAGTTGCTTTCTTTCCACATGTAGTTTTCGCTGTGCCATTTGTAGTTTTTCCTGTGTTCCTGTGAGTTCTTCTTCTTCCTCTTCTTTTTCTTATTCTTCAGCATACAAGGACAGACTACGACTCTTTTAGCTATATACTGCACGTATCGGGTCTGGAAAAATTTCAACCTCAGCTATGTTCAGTAGTACAGATAATTAATAAACGGCAAGTACCGCTGTGTTTTCAGAATTTTCATATCAAAAGATACCATAAGTATTGGGTCTGGCAACATCCCTCATAAGCACTGATGATGGATACACCAACAGATTGTCTTTTATATGTTATTGTTTTTCTGTATTTTGATTCATTTTGGTTTGATTGGATGCAAAGTAATCAGTAACTACAAATACATTTAACCTTAAGTAATGAGCCTGTTTTAAAAATGTGTGTGTGTGTGTGTGTACCTTTCGGCTGCTCCCTTGTATTCTCCTCAAGGGGTTGCCACAGCAGATTAATCCGCATTGGTAATTTGGCAGAGGTTTTTACGCTGGATGCCCTTCTTGACGCGACCCTCCATGGTGAGAGGGGCTTGTGTCCCAATGTAAGGAGTAGAATGTAGAGATATTTGTGTAAAAATTTAGGGAGTAAAAGTAAAAAGTTGTCAGGAAACAAATTACTCAAGTAAAGCACAGGTACCTGGAACTTTACCTGTACTTCCTTACTTCCCTCCTCTGGTTCTTTGTGACCTCTCAGACGGGATGATCTTTCCAGGTTCCGCTCCCAGTGTGGTTAATTTGAGATTCTTCAACACAATCTGACTGACTGTGGATAGAGGCAGGCTGTTCGACCTGATTTTGTCGTTACTTGTTTAAGTCTGGGCTCCTATAAGAGGTCCCAGAAACAGACATTTATTAATACTCGTGCTTCTGGACCTCATTTAAATTTGGCCCCAGCTTGTAGAAACCAGCTTCTTTTGTCTTTCTTATCTGACCTAACAGTGTTAACATCCAGCATGTGGCGATATTAGAAAAACCCTTTCTCCCTAATATTTGTGCACTGCTTTATGTCCCACTGGCTGACAAAAACCCCAAACCCCAAAAGAGAATGTTTTCACCACCAGCAGCTGGCGTGGTGTTCTTTTCATCAAATGCCGCTTTTTTTTTTTTCTCCAAACATACTTTTGCTGATTGTTTCCTAAACCAATCTTGCTTATCCAGATGTTGCTCTGCAGACAACACATGTTGACTTTTGTGATGAGGTGGCAGTTGAGATTTTCTTCTGATTACTTATCAAGATGTTAAGGTCTAACAAGTTTGAGTGATTCTGAGACTTTAAACAGCTAGCCCGGCTCCCTTCAGAGGCAGCAGAGTACATGCACCAACTCCTCTAAAGACCCATCCTCATAGAAGCGTTTCTCTTCACTTTATGACTTCTCTGCTTTTGGCTTCACAGGAAGTTATGTTTTGAAGAGTGAGATTTTCAGGCACTACGGCAAGAACTGAGTGGCATGCAGCTTTCCAACATGACATAATAAGCTTGTTGTAGACAAATTAGGTAAATAGTGAAAGTAAGAGCAGTGTGTGCCCTTATTGCAGTTCATTCACGGCAATGTCCCTGAGTTGCATCCGTGGGGAGAGGAGAAGGGACGGAGAAGCATCCCATGCTATCTGTTACTGTGCACTTTTGTTGAGAGTACTGACAGGGACTAGGAAGAGAGCTCATATTTCCCCTATATTGGCTTCTCTTCATTGGTTCCCTATTAAATCCAGAATTGAATTTAAAATCTTTCTGCTGACATACAGAGTCTTGAACAATCAGGCCCCATCCTATCTTAAAGACCTCATAGCGCCATATTTTCCCAGTGGACCACTTCGCTCTCAGAATGAGGGCTCCTGAAGTAAAAGTAAAATAGGAAGCGGAGCCTTCAGCTATCAGGCCCCTCTCCTCTAAAACCAGCTCCCAGTTTGGATTCAGGAGACAGACACCCTCTCTACATTTAAGATTAGGCTTCAAACTTTCCTTTTAAAAAAGTTTATAGTTAGGACTGGATCAGGTGACCTTGAACTATCCCTTATTTATTCTTCAGTAGGCTTAGGTTGCTGGACGACATCCCATGATGCAGTAAGCATTTCTTTTCCACCCAATTCTTTTCATCCTCATGCATTTATATGCCATTGCTGTTTGTCAACGCATTTTGTTTTCTCTCTTCCATCATCTGCGTTGTCCTCCACTCCCCACCACCACCTCATTGAGGCAGATAGCTGCCCCTCCTGGTTCTGCTGAAGGCTGCTTCCTGTTAAAAGGAAGTTCTTCCTTCCCACTGTCGCCATGTGCTTGCTCATAGGGGCTTGTCTGATTGTCAGGTTTTTTTTTCTCTAGTATTGTAAGGTGTAACCACCTTGAGGCAACTTTTGTCATGAATTGGTGCTATATAAATGAAAGTGAATTGAAGTGAAATACCTTTTCTCTCTGCTTCTAGACTATGATAAAGTAACCAGTTTTGTTAAACCTTTGCTAATTTCTTTTTACATGATGTCAGCTTGCTGCCTAACAAATTAATAGAGGTCATGTGATTTATTTCCCATATGGATCTATTCCTACGTAGAGATGGCCTTGATGGGGTAGAACACCTGCTTTTGAAATATTGCCGTGCTTAATATTTCTATGTTCAGTATTCTGTAGTCATTAATCCAAAACTAGCTGATTCAGTCTGTTTAGTGTTGCTGGACCAAGTGAACGTTAAACAGCCGTGATGAGCCTAAATTGTGTTTCTAGAAGCATCTCTCCAGACTGAATTCACACAGTGATGTTTTTCAGCAGATGGCACACTGGGTTCTCATTTTTTTTCAGTGGGCTCATAAACTCATAAAATCCACCACCACTGGTAGAGAATGCTGCCGGCCGCCTGCAGACACTGTAGCAACAAAAGTTTAATCTTTCCTTCTGCCCACCTGCTGATGGCAAACAGGTTTTGAAAATTTAACTAAAGCTAAGGTACCTACATTTATTTATTATCTTATCAACATGTACTTTGTGTTCTTTCCAAATGCAGACAATTGATAAAAAGTTTTCTTTTTCCAACTAACATTTGTGCCTATGTTAGGTTTAGCTAAACACCGTCACGTCCATTCTTGGTCCTTTCTGTCTCTGTCTTTCAGCCTGTCCTCTCTGGCTTGCCAAATCTGCACACTGCGGTTTAGACTTGCTGTGCAAAATTCCTGTGAAAAATAGAACGTGATATCTGAAGCTGGTGCCAGCAAAATCCCATGTTGTTTTTGGTTTTCCAACTGTCTCATTCTCAGTGACCTGAGAGAATTGCTCCAAATTTGGCACATGTTTTGGATTAGATTTTGATTCAAAAGGTGAAAAATCACAGTCACCCATCCATTCTAACCAAACATCGTGTATTAGATACACTGGTCAACATCTGTAGCTTAATAATGACACATCTTTGTCAAATTTCTTTTCCTTTTGAAATAGAAATATGTAAAAAATAATGATGCTGATCTCTCTTTATTATAAAGAGATGAAGGTTTATGGAGGGTTACTAACCCTCTAAAGTCTAATTAACCCTAACTGTAGACAGACAGATGTTTGTACTTCATTTATCTATCTTACTTCATTTTCTACAGCCTAACCATAATCCAGTGTGGTCTGAATTTGAGATTTTTGACAGTTTCCCCAAGGCTTGGAAATCAGTGAACAGAAGTGACTGAACTGAAAAAAATGGTTTCGTTTTTTCTTCAAAACTTACGGTTATGGTTACTTTTCATTATTAGTGATGCCAGTTGATGACAGTGGTTAGCTGATAACTGATAACCACTATCTCCATCCGTTTACAGATTAAACAGAGATTTTCCTTCACTCTCACTCTGCATTTGGGATTCAATAAAGACAAACAGAGTGCTGTCAGTCAGTGTTTTGTAAGATTAATGACTGAATTTGACTGTAAAACTTGACCTGTACAATACAGCTAAAATAGCTAACGTTAGCCTGTGTGTGGACTGTCCACTATTTTCAGTAAACTCATGGACATGTTATAGAGAATATGATGTAGCAAGCTAAGATAAAATATAATATATAAGTTACAGTTTTACAGTCCTTGCTTTTATAATAGTGCTTAATGGGGATTTTTAAAAAAAATAAAATGTAACACTGCAAATGACCACTTCACTCATGTTGGTGAGTGGCAGTGTCAAATTGAGCTCACTTTACATCCTAAATTGGGGAGTCTTGATTTCAGAGGCAGTCAGGCCTGGGATCTGTATTTGATTGCACAACTTCTTACGGGGGGGACCGCCTCAGGACACAAAAAATGATGACAGAAATGACATTAAGTCAGATACAGAATGAAAGGAGGAGCTAATGTGTAGAGTGTCTTGCTGATGCACAATAGCTGTAGCCAGGTTAAAGCAGCTTGTATATTGTGCTTACATATGACCGACAATCGGACCTGAGCTGATGGTGCAGCTGTAGCCCTGCCTTTTTTTTTTAAAAATAAGTTTCACCTCAATCTTAAAAGTTAGTGCAGGAATCCATTTAATCTGAAATATATCCAGGAGATAAAGTTTCTTTATCAAAGCCCTGAGTGATAGGTGGTTTTAAACTGAGTGCAGAAATGTGAAACAGTGGACCACTGAACAGGGTGACTGAACAGGATACACATGAAAAATAAAAGAACATGCTTCTTTGAGCTCGGTGGAGCCACATCTGTGGAAAAATCTCTCAATGTCTCTGTTTGTGCTGGGGATGCTCTCGGCAGACATTGTGTGTGTGTGTGTGTGTGTGTGTGAGACCTAAACATGACAGGAGCGGTTTTAAAGAGAAACGCCTGCACAGCGCAGATGGAAATGAGTGACTGTTTGTGGAAGTGTGACGATGCGATGCTGGCAGGCCTCTGGTCAGAGAGCTGCTCGGGATCAAGCTGGCCGGGCTGAGCCACGGGTAGTCTGATGTGCGGACAAAGTGAGTTGTGGCAGGGTGTCGTGATGCGGTGCTCCACAAAGGCTGTTTGTTCAACCTACAATGTTTTATGTATGTGGTTAGTCTTTCATCAGCACACTCAGTATTCAATTTACATACTGTCTACTGATCCGGCACTGAATGTTAAGCTGTTTATGCTCTCTCAGCCACTTTATTCTGACACTGAGGTGTGTGTTTGGAAATGCGCGCGTGAGGTTGTGTGTCTTAGACAGATTGCTTTGCCCTCTCCGCTCCCCTTCCCTGTGGTTGTGCAGTATTGTGTTCTGGTAATAATGATGGGTTCTGTGCCTCCCAGTCTCCCTCCCAGCAGGACGCGCACATAAAAGGGTCCTTCTCAGGGCGGCCATGCGTGCGCGCGCCCCTGTGTTGTTTTGTCACAACAGCATGTGTGTGTTTCTGTGTGCATATGTGTGCATCGTTGTGTGATTCTAAGAACATCATTTTCGGCAGTGCATGCTGATTGTGCTTCATGCTGTGCGCGTGTCCAACCCATCAAGGTTCACATTGGTACGCTCGCTCTCCATCTCTGCTTCTGTGTCTCTCGCTCTCTCCTGCACTCCCACCTCTCTCTTTTTCTATCTATCTTTCCGTTCCCCCACTTCTCCTCCCCGTATGGCATTTTTGCTGTCCTCAGACTACTTCTCTGCACTTCCCCCGTGTGTATCAGCTATTGGATTTTACCAGGGGAGCCTCAGCTTCTTCTTCTTCTTCTTCTTCTTCTTTTTTTGTGCTATTGCAAATCGAAGCACCCTCACTTCAGAAAACAGCAGTTCCTCTTGGAAAAACTTTGGGTTCCACAAAAATCCAAATGCTGTCTGTAAATAATACATAAATGAAAAATGGCTTCGAACATCATGCCAGCTGTGAGTCTCCTGGCTGAGGGACATTTATTGTAGCCTGCTTCAAGTAGGAAGGAAAACAAAGAGGAGGTGGACTGCTGGAATGACAGAAAATGGGACGCTCGACTCATTGAAAGTTAGATGAGTGGAATTATCCTGTGTGCCTGGTCCATGATGACTGGCATGACGCCTGGTCCACTGATGCAGACCAAACAACCACGCTGACAATTCTTGAAACGCCTCAGCTGGCTTTTTTTTTTTTTTCCTCTGGTGTGGTTTGTTTGTGGTGTCAAAGCAAAGCAGGATTTTTTTTTTTTGTTAGTATAATTTCAGAGTGAATTCAAAAGACAAACTACTATTAAATTATGCAATCTATTTGTTAGTCATGGGAACACTCAGGGAAGCAGTCTACTCAGCAATCAATGGAAGCATCTAACTTTGCAACTACATTAATATTAGATGAAGATCTCTTTATTCCATCTTGCTTCCAAATGCTTGTCTTTATTCAAACAGCCATTTTGGCCATGTTTCTCTTTTTGAAATCAGAAATGACCATAATTGGCAGCCAAAATGTAGACCTGGGGAGTTTGGTGGCGCTTGTGTTAGATGAGCAAGGAGCATCAATAATTAACAGTTATGTAAATGGGTTCTAACGCTGGAAGACAAGTTGACGCACCTTTAGTTATGCATATCTTTAAGCCTTAATGCACTTCAGGCAGTCGAGCTGTATAAAAAGTCTGGCCTTGAACAGGGAAATTTGCCATAGGGACCTAATCTGTGTTTTTCACCTGACTGTAAAAATGTTTATATTGGCTGTAAAGTTTTGGCATTGGATTTTTTTTGGCTTGACACCATGCATGATTCTTAACTGGATAACTGGTTTTATTTCCACTCATTGTGTAGTTTCATATCTTGTTGTTTAGTTAATTTTAGGATTTATAACTAATCACTTTGGACTCAGGATTTCACAGCCTTAACATTACCATTTTGATCATTGCCATGATGGGTTTTTGAAATCAGAAGTGACCATCAGCTAAGGCTAGCAAGCTTGATTTAGTGATTTAGAGTGTAATAACATGTAAGAATTTCCCTCACCAAAACTGAAGCATGAACATCTTTGATGGGCTACAACACACAGTAAGCCGTGGTATTAGTCAGGTAATTCTGTAAAAAAATAATCTCTAATAATCCAGACACAGACAGTATAAACAATTTCGAAGGGTTCAGTTCGGTCACTCCAGTTTGCAGAGGTGAGAACAGGCAGATGGGTAGCAGTTACAACTGACTGTGCTGGCTTACCTTTCAGTTAAAGTCACCACATCCCTAATTTTGAGCCAAGCCAGCATCTGGATGGATAAGAAAAAAAAATGACCCACTGTACTGTTGTTATGAAGAGGGACAAATGTCCATATTATCCAAAGTTTTCAGAACCATTTTTCCAGACTGTAACCATGTTTTTTATTGCTGTTAAATTGGATATTTTAACATGGGGATCTGGGGATTTATTCCACTTTTTTAGAGGATGTGCAATTTTTGTCACTTTTGCACTGGGTTCATTTTTCCTCTTGAGAGGTTGCCCCTTGGTTTAAACAGACTCTGCATGAAACATGTTAGGAAGCTCAGTATTCAAGGTTATTAGAGTTCCAAAGTTACAACATCAATGCATATAATACAGTTAGTCCCACAGCCACTAGAAGTCGCTTATTGGAACCTATATATTGGTATATATTGGTTGTTATAAGCTGCTTTATATATGACTGCTACATACTTGTTCTTTGTGGAAGGACTGTAAGCTTTATTCATAATATACAATATGCTAATTACAGACCTATTTCCAACCTTTCATTCATTTAAAAAAATCTTAAGAATTTTTGCAGAACAACTGTGTGATCTCTTGCAAAGGAATGGTTTTGAAGAGTTCCAGTCAGGATTTAGAGTTCATCATAGCACAGAAACAGCACTAGTGAAGGTTACTAATGACCTTTTTATGGCTTTTGACAGTGGACTAATTTCTGTGCTTGTTTTTCTAGACCTCAGTGCAGCATTTGATACAATCGGCCACAACATCTTACTACAGAGACTAGAATACTCTGTTGGTATTAAAGGAAATGCATTACGCTGGTTTGAATCTTATTTAACTGACAGATTCCAATTTGTGTATGTACACGAGGAGTCTTCCTCACACACAAAAGTTAGTCATGGAGTCCCGCAGGGTTCTCTGTTGGGATCACTACGCTTATACACTTACACTGTTACACATGTTTCACCTAGGCAACATTATTAGAAAACACTGCATACATTTTCGTTGCTATGCAGACGATACCCAGCTATATTTATTCATGAAGCCAGATGACTCAAATCACTTAGTTAAACTACGGGCTTGTCTTGAAGACATAAAGACCTGGATGGCCTGTAATCTTTTACTTTTAAATTCAGACATAACTGAGGTTATTGTATTTGGCCCTAAAAACCTCAGAAACAGTCTTTCTAACCAGATACTTACCCTTACTT
>VUQH01000377.1:5191-27355 GCA_015106775.1 Etroplus canarensis | reverse complement strand
TTTTATTTTTTTTTTTTTTTTTTTTTTTTTTTTTTTGGAGTGGGGGTTCTATCCAGGTACATTTTTACTACACTGTTTGTTTGGGATCATTGTTCTGCTGAAAATGAAATTTGATGGTAATTTTCTGTTTTCATAATTTCATTAATTCTGACAAGCTCCTCAACACCACACGCTGAAATGCAGCCCCAAACCATACCAGACCCTTCACCATATTCCACAGATGGCTGTATACACCCACTGTTTTACCTCTCTCCTAACCTCTTCCATACATAGTATTGATGGTGATTTCAGTTAAAATTTTTAAATTTGGATCCTAACGTACTGAGTACTGAAGTAGCAGTGAGGTTTAGTACAAGAATTCTGAGGTTGTGTAATTTGTATAATCAATAAACATGGCTGTGACTCTTGAGGTAGTGCAGGTCATTCATTAATAGCAGAGCAGAATGTTTAGTCCCCTGCCCTTTCTTTCTATGTCTGTATTCTTAAAGCTATGCTGAACCCAACCTTTCCACTGATGCTGAGGCCAGTAAGTCTCGTAGTTGCTACCTGCATAGTTCCTCCGCTGTTTGCGCCCATCAGCACGTGAGTGGAATAAAAGATTAACTGAAAAATAGAAATAGATTTAATTATGTTTTACATTTGAATGAACCTACCAGTTGTCTTGACTCACCATAAGCTAAAAGAAGGGCTTAAGATCAACACTTTTATGATGGTTTACTACAGGCTGCAAATCTGCATATTCATCAAGTTGGAACGCAGAAGAAGTCTCCAGGCAGATTTATTTCACTGTTGTGAATTAATATTGATCACCACAATTCCATCCAATTATGTGGACTCTGTGTGAAAATTTGCTGTCAAAAATGCCTTGCTCTACTGCTGAGTGGAAAACTGAATTTTTGTTTCTTATTCCCCCCCCAAAAAACCCTTTCTGTGCTTTTACACTGACAACAATAGTCTTTTTTTTTTTTTTTTGGTAGGGGGTGGTGGAGGTGGTGGGTGGGAGTGGGGGGAGTGGGTGGGTCTGCCATCTTTAAGAAGCAGCCTGTGAGAGACTGAGCATTTTCTATTCCTTGTGTGCCTGCCATTACTTAGACCCGCCCCTAAGGACATCTCTGGGTCCCTTCAGATAACACCATGACAGGTAAAGTAGGGGGAGAACACCAATGCCAAACCTGGAACCACACAATGCACTTCACACAGCAACCCAGTACACTGCACATCTCCACTACACCTAACTGTCCTTATCAGAATTCTCCAGCCATCCCTTCGAGGCTTGCAAAACACATATCATGGAACATTCCCTCCTGAATTAGAGAGAGCGCATAAGAGTGCACACATGTTTGCAAACTAACCAATACCACAAATGTAGAACTGAGTGGTGTTTTACTCATTTGCATTTAGATTTCAAAATTTTATTTTCCAGTTTTCCTTTTTTTTCTTCCAATCACCTTAGACCCCATCAGCTATTTTTTTCATATTAAAATAGTTGCTCTCAGGCTGGAATAAAGTTTGACCCAGCAGAAACCCGGCTGATTCGAAAGGGGAGAGTTTAACCTTGTGTAATGTGATCATTTGCACATCATTTTCTACCATTAAACCTTGAAGAAACTTTGTCCAAAGCAAGAACATTTTATTTGTCTTATAAAAATCCCCAAATGCCTGGAATCATAACATTTCTGACAAATAGCTATTACAAATGAACAGATAGGGCCATCTCACTTTTGCCGTAACAAACTGAATAATATATTGATGCTTGTGTAACTGACAACAGATTCTAATAACTTGCCAAAATGAGATCCTGCATCATTCAACTTGTATTCTTGCAAAGAGGAAAGAGGAGTTGAAAAAAGATGAAATTTTTTTAAGAACAAGGAAGATGATACAAACCCAGCAGAAGTTCTCCATCTGAGAGTTACCTCACAATCTGTCTACTGTAGAAAATAACGTGATTTTTACTGCCCCACAAAACTCCTTCCATTTTGGAATTTTATGTCCTAAACCCAGGTAGATGGGGAAGGTGGCATCAGGAAGAGCATCCGGGGTATAATCTTTGCCAAATTAAATTTGCCGACTAATAATATAACTTCCGAGACAAAGGTTAAGAACGGCCACCTCCGGTGCTGTTAGTCAAAGGGGTGCTGATGGAAACCAGGCTACTGTTGGCCGAAGACAAAGGTGGAGGAGAGGGGGAAGGTGGGTCAGGAGCCAGAGAAGGAAAGGTAGGAGTGTAGAGGCAATGGTAGGGACTTTAAATGTAGGAACTATGACTGGTAAAGGGAGAGAACTTGCTGATATGATGGAGAGACAGAAGGTAGATATGTTTTTGATGCAATAGACCGAGTGGAAGGGAAATTAGGCCAGGAATATCAGAGCTGGATTCAAACTATTCTACCATGGTTTAGATAGTAATCAAAATTAAGTAGGGGTAGTCTTCAAGGAAGAGTATGTGTTCTGGAGACGAAGAGAGTGTCAGACAGAATTATGTTGAAATTGGAAATTGAAGGTGTGATGCTGAAAGTTGTTAGTGCATATGCCCTACAGGCTGGATGTCAGTACGAAGAGAAAGAAATACTACTTTGTAAAATGGATGAAGTGGTAGAGAATATTTCCAGGGAAGCGAGAGCGGTGATTGGAGCAGACTTAAATGGGCATGTAGAGTAAGGGAACAGAAGGGATAAGGAGGTGTTAGGTAGGTATGGTGTTACAGAGAGGAATGTGGAGGGATAGATGGTAGAAGATTTTGATTGAAAAGGCTGTGGTGGACACACGTCTCAGAAGATGAAACCTGGGGGATAATGAAGCTAGGCAGCATTGGAGGGTGGTCTGTAGGATGACTTTGGAAAGCAAGAAGAGGAAGCAAGTGAAGCAAGAGCCAAAGATTACATGGTGGAAGTTAAAGAAGGAAGAATGTTGTACAGAATTCACAGAGTAGATTGTGAAAGGTTTCTGTAGTAGTGACAAGTTACAAGATGACTGGAAAAGTGCAGCTGAGGTGTTGAGGGAAAAGCTATCTGGTGTATCCATTGGACAGAGGAAAGTAGACAAGGAGACTTGATGAAAGAATAAGGAACTACAGGTAAGCATTCAAAGGAAGAGGTTTGGAAAGAAATGGGATCGTCAGGGAAATGAAGGAAAAGGCTTATGGTAAGTTGTATGAAGGCTGAACAGTTTTGAGGATTGAGGAAAATGACAGTAAAGACAGATGGAAGACAGTGAATCAGGAAATGCAGATTATTAGTAAGGAGGAAGTGAGGGCAGATATGTTGTATGTGTGGAGATAACATGGCTTCATGCTGAGAAAGAGTATGAGATGCAACCTTTAGAAAGCTGATGGAGAAGCATAGAGAAGGTCAGAAGGCTGTGTCTTTGTGAATCTAGATAAAACACATGCTAGGGTACCAAGAGAGAAACAGTGGTATTATATGAGGAAGTCAGGAGTGGCAGAAAAGCATGAGTGCGATGCAGGACATGTATGAGGACAGCGGGATCCATCGCCTATGAAAAGTATTCACCACCCTTGGATGTTTCACCCTTTTATTGCTTTTAATAAATGAAATCATGGTCAATATAATTTGACTTCTTTGACAAAAGTTTGCAACAAAAACTTCTTTTAAATCAAAGTGAAAAAAACAGAGTTTTACAAACTAATGTCAGTCCATTAAATATATATCTAGTAAAATAAATATTTAGAGAAATATTCACCCCCTTTAGGTCAGTATTTAGTTTATGCACCTTTGGCTGCAATTACAGCACTGAGTCTGTGTGGATATGTCTTAATCAAGCTGGCACATCTGGACAGTGGACACTGCAGTTTTTCTCTATTCTTCCTTGAAAAACTCAAGCTCTATCATGTTGTTCAGGTTTGGTTTAAGCAGCTCTTTTCAAGTCCAGCCAGAAATTCTTTATTGGGTTGAGATCTGGGCATGTTTTCGATTAAGATTTTGTTGTCTTTTAACAATTCCTGTGTACCTTTTGCCGCCTGATTGGAGTCATTGCCTTGCTGAAAAATAAATATTCTCCCAAATCGTAGTTCTCTTGCAGACAGAGTCAGATTATCCACCAGGATTTGGTGATATTTTTTCTGCATTCATGCCCCCCTCTATCTTTGCAAGACTTCCAGGTCATCCTGCTGAGAACCAGCCCCAGAGTATGATGTGTTTGTGGTGATGTGCAAGTGTTTGGTGTTTGCCAAACATAGCGTCTATTCTGATGGCCAAAAACCTCAATTTTTGTCTTATCAGACCAAAGAACCTTCTTAAAATTGACCTTGGAGTCTCCCACATGCCTTTGGGTGAATTCCTGGTGATATTTCATATGGCCTTTATTCAACAGTGGCCTTCTCTTTGCCACTCACCAATACAGCTTAGATAGCAAAGAACCCAGGCAACAGTTGTATGTACAGTCTCTCCCATCTGAGCCACTGAAGCTTTGAACTCCTTCAGAGTGGCCGTAGGTGTCTTGTCTTGTTGATTTCAACTTGGGAAAAGACACTGGGGAACTTTCTGAAATCAACAATCATTTCCTTGGTCTTCACAACATTAATGTTCAGATAATGGGCATTACACATCTCTAAAAACTTACTGACAACAGGTCCATATTCAGGATCATCATTGTAAAGGAAGAACACACTGACTGAACCATCTGTAAACTTAAAAATATGACGACCTTCATATGGGCTTTTACAAAAATTAGTATATTAAAGCAATAAAAGAGGTTAGAGGACACACCCTTGAGGAGAGCCAGTAGAAGATAAAAGAACATCAAATAAAACACTATTACTTTGTGTCACGATCTGTGGTTTTTGTCTTGGTGGGAATGTGTTTTAATTATTTCTGGAATGTTAGTTGATAGATGATTGTTTTCTATTTTTCTATCCCATTCTTGTTTCTTTTCTGTTCGGTTACATCCCCTTTGCTCTATGCCTTATGTTTCAGTTTCATTTTTCCTGCCCCAGCTCATGTTAAGTTATTATTTTCTTTGTGCCTTCCTCATGTTCCTAGCTGTGTGTAAATCATGTTTATTGTCAGGTCCGTGTTTCTTGAGGTTACTCTGTGTCTCTGTTCTTAGCCCTGATTGTGTTTAGTTGTGTTAGTTCCCTCAGTGTTTTCCTGCTATGTTCTTCCCCTTTGTCAAGTTCAGTTATATGCTTGTGCTCTTAGTTATGTTGTTTCCTGTTTTACTTTGGTATCAGTCTTGTCCTGTGCATTGTGTGCAGTTTTGCTTCCTGCCCCTGATTGTTGTCACCTGTGCTCCTCTCACTCCTGTTACTCGTTAGTCTGTGTCTATTTATTCCCCTGCCTCCTTCTGCTCTGTGATGCATCATTTATGTTATCGCCCTGCTTCAGTGTGTGTTCCAGCTCCTAGTTTTCCAAGCTTGTTTCTGGATACCTGGGTTCTGTTTCCTTCTTTAAAGACGTTATTTGTTTTGTGACTGAACCAACAATAAATGCTCGCTTTTTGTTTGACTGAACTTGCCTCTTGGAGTCCTGAATTTGGGTCCTCTCCTTTAACATGCTGAAACATGACAGTTTGACATGTGAACAAAATGTTAAGAAATCCAACAACCAATAAAGCAGGCTGGGATCAGTGGGCAAACTTTGCAATCTATGAGCTAAAATATGGGGTTGAATACAATTAAAATCAGAGGTAAAGTCACAAAACAAGGTGAACCAATGACCGCAGTTTCAAGATGAGAGAAAATCATACTGAATAAAGCGCAAGGTGCATTATCAACTCCCCTACCTGGCCTATAAGCAAATTGGAGAGGATCTAATTGATTCTGAACAGTGTCTAATAGCACACCTGTCACAATTTTTTTATTTCATGACCAGACTGGTGAGTGCTACATGCTTGAAATCATTTAGAGACACTGGAATTTTGTGTTTGGGTGCAGGTAAAATAATAGAAAGTTTCCAAAGACTGGGAACTTTGTGAAAAGACCAGCTGAAGATAAGCAAAAAATGTCAGCCAACTGTACAGCACAGTGTTTAAATATACGGCCAGGACTCTTCTTCCCTTTTACGCCCTGAAAAAGTTTCACAACAGTGTCCATATCCACATAAAAATCAGTCAAACCAGCAACAACTTTTTTTTTTAAACTGCCAACTCCTCATTAAAATCAAATACATCAAAACGGTTTAAAAAGAATTAAGACCACTGTGGAGGACAAAGTCAGACTTGCCCTGAAAGGAGAAGTGGATTCCAAGCATTGATTTGACCCCTTGCACACAGGGCTAGAGCTACCAGCACTCAGTAGGGATTCCACCTTGTCTTTGTACCTGAGTTTAGTCAGTTTAATTTTCCACCATATTTGTTTTTGTAATACTGAATAATGAGTCATATCTCCTTGAAAAAAGCAAATATTGCGTCGGGTAATGACGTTGTATAAGCAAAGTGAAAATGCAACCTGAGGGCAAACTGGAGGATGACAATGTGAACCTGACACAAGTAAATGAGCTGATGGAACAGCAAAAGGACTTGTTTCTTTTGCAACAACAGGAAACATTTTAAGGTTTCGTCAAAGCCATCACTGAGTCAACAAACTCGAACAGAGGCACTAATAAGGGAGATGCAGGAGATCAAAACAAGACTTCAGTTCACACAAAAGGAAGTGGATGACATAAAAGCTGAATTGGTGAAACAAACTCAACATAACAGTTCGTTACAGTCTGATGTTTTTAAGGTGTGCGATAGTCTGCTGGCTGTCACTGACAAAACTGAGTACCTGGAGGGACAATCCAGATGCAACACCTTGGTGTTTATGGGCTTGTGGAGTCCCCTGGAAACGTTTACCGAAACAGAGGAAAAAACAAAGACAGTTTTGTCAGAGTAGCTAAAACTGCCACAGGAGATTGAGGTGGAGAGGTCCCACAGTACAGGGAAACCTGGCGGAGAAAGACCCTTTGTCTATTATGGTGAAACTTCTGCGGTACAGAAGCTATTCTCCAATGAGTCAAAGCTTTCAAAGGTACTAAAATCTACATAAATGAGGATTTCACAGATGGGATAAAGAGGAAAAGGAAGGAGTTAATGCTAGAGTTGAGAGCTGCAAGAGTGCAGGGTGATGTTGCTTATTTGCATTATGACAAGCTGATCATTCATCCACGTCAGCCACGCAGCAGTATACCCAAACCCACAAAGGAATAATCATTAATCAGGAAATATTGAGGATCTGGACAAATACCAATAAATAAAATGAAGGGAAAACAAGACTCAGGACTGCAGACTACAATGAGCTGGACTAGGAGTCAGCACAGTAAGGTAGTACACAGTCTACACACCATTCAGCCATGATGCTGGATAATAATTCTACAACTGGAAACTTTACACGGCTAACACAGAAGATTGCAGAAGGAGAAAATTTAAAACTGAAATCATCCCAAGGCATGGAACATAACACTCTTTTTACTGATCAGAATATAGACCCAGAACTGAATGTTTTTAATAATAATAATAATAATAATAATAATAATAATAATAATAATAATAATAATAATACCTGCTGTTACTATACGGAAGAACAGTTCAACACGTCAGTAAAAGTTGACACCAAATTGTCCATAACTCACTTTAACAATAGAAGTTTGCATGCAAATTTTACAAATATAAAAGATTACTTAGGCAGATTTACACATCCATTCAGTATTATTGCAATGTCAGAGACTTGGATAAACATGGAAAAAGGAGTGGACTTTGAAATGGATATTTATGAACTGAATTACATGACCAGGAAAAAACAAGAATGGGGTGGTGTAGCTTTGTATGTGGACAAAAATCTCAAATATAAAATGGTTGACAAAATGACAAGAGTGTTGGACAACATATTGGGTATGTATGAAAATTTGCATGGAAAAAAGAAACCATGTAATTGTGAATTGTATGCAGAACACCAGGTACCAGCATTGAAATATTTAAGGAGTGGGTGGATAATGCTTCTTCCTTGTCAAACCAGAAAGTTCTGTTCATTTGTTAAACCCAGCTAACCACAGCATGACTGAAGAGTTTGCCAATACTATGTACAGTATGGAACTTTATCCAAGCATCACCAGACCCACCAGGATCATAATTCATTCAGCAACATTAATAGATAATGTTTTTACTAATAAAATAGAAAACAAAACATTTACTGGGATTCTGATAAATGTTATGACTACCTGGTAGTAGGGCCAAAGTTGTTTATTCTCTAAATCAACTGTATATGTAAAACATCCAGGGTACTACAATGTATTTTGTCTGCAGATGACAAACATTTTTTGTGCTGGAAAGGATTTACAGCAGCTTTTGAAAAATGTTACAGAATAAGTGACTCATTTGAAAAGATGGTTGGATTTAAACGTTATCACTGAATTCGAATTAAACTAAATTTATATTATCTGGGAATTATAGAAAAGATATAACAATTAAAAATGATAAAAAATACTGAATTAGAGCAAGTTTTTAGTATAACATTTCTTAGTGTGACTATTGACGACAAAATCTGCTGGAAATAATTAATAATATAAAAACCAAACTGTCAAGAAGTATTTCAGTACTGAGTAAAGCCAAACACCTTTTGAATTACAAGTCACTACACATCCTTTACAGTTCACTTGTATTACCATATTTGAACTACGGTGTAGACGTTTGGGGCAACACTTATAAAACATCACTTCAACCGTTATGTAAACTTCAGAAAAGAGCAATCAGAATCATTCAGCATGCTGAATTAAAAGACCACACTAGTATTCTGTTCAAGCCAGGAGTAATAGGTTACCAGAAAATATTCAAAGGGTTTCAAAACATGCATTTGGAACAATACAGTAACAGTCTTTGATTAGAAGGATTGGGGAAAAAATGTATAAATTAATTTATGTTACCTGTGTGTATGTATGTGTGAGTGTGTGTATTATGGATGTGTGTGTGGATATATGTAAGTATATTTGTATGTGTATGTGTATGTGTGTGTATACATATATGTATATATGTATGTACGTGCATTGCACCTAAGTATTAAAATGAAGGTGACATTGGCTGAATAGTAGACAACTGAGTGAGGAGTGGGAATTAATAAGTATTTATATACTTCTTCCTACTCCTTTTCGGACTAACAACTAGTGATTTTTTTGTTGTTGTTGTTTGTTGCTGTTTTGTATGTGTACAAATACATTTTATTCTGTCTTCTTTTGTTTACATGTCCGAACTAAACTATACTAAAAATGTATAGAATAGCATCCCTGTAATGCAGAGGCTTAAACATTTGCTTTGCAAGTAAATGGTCCCTGGTTCACTTCCAGGTGGGGACAAATGCCCTTTTTACCATGGAGTGTGTCAGGAAGGGCATCTGGAGTAAAATCTCTGTCAAATTACCAATGTGGATAAATTCACCATGGGGAAAGAGAGCAGCCAAAGGAAGCAGGAACACTCACAAGCAGAGAACTAACATTGACAACATGACACAGAACTGAGGAGAGGCAGAGTATAAACAGACAAAGATCAATGAGCAAACAAGAAACGGGAGGTAAAGGAGCACAGGTGGCAACAATCAAGGGTAGGAAGTAAAACTGAACATAAAACACAAGACAAGACTGGCTACGGGGTAAAACAGGAAACAGAAAACACTGAAAACATGACACAACACTAAACTTGATGAAAGACAGGAACACAACATGAAAACAAATGGAGAACTAAATAACTACCATAAACAGGGCTACTCTAGTAACTATAACCATAGAAAAGCAAAGGATGTAATAAGAGAATAAAACATGGCCAAGGCTCAACTAGAGAATAAACATAAACCAGGGAGGAAATGACATAACATAAAAAAAAACAGTGAAAGAAGAGCATACCCTCAAAAACATACAAGAAACTCAGAAAGAAACAAAACCAAACTACCAAAACTCAAGACCATTGCAAATATGGTTTGTATTCTGCAGCACTTTGAGTAGTCATTAAGACTACAGAAGCATTACATAAATGTGAGCATATTACACGCACTCTATAGTACCTCGACCCTTGTTGTAGCATTGTCACCACAATAGCTATGGCTTTATTGGAATATCATGGTTAATATGTGTCACATGCATTTCTACAACTGCTTGAGACCATGCAGATTTGCTACTGTCAAGGCGTCTATCTTTGCAACTTATTTAGACCAAATGGGTAATTTAAGTCAACTTGGGGTATTCAGGAATGCTGACATAAAACATTAATTTGAGGTGACTCTGCGTGATTCCTGTGCTGTGTCTCAGTGGTCAAAGTAACTAAGCACATCTTAAAATGTCATTGTGAAGAACATTTTTCTATCAACATACACCACAGGTCAAAAGTTTTAGAACACCCCAATTTTTCTGTTTTTTATTGAAATTCAAGCAGTTCAATGTCTCACTGTACTCTGAAATGAAAGCATAGAAAAAACAAGCTATTGAAGTTCAAAAAGAAATCATGGAATAAACCAAATTGCATTCTAAACTGTTGACTCATCAAAGTAGCCACCTTTGGACAAAACGGCTGAACACACTCATGGCATTCTTTCTACAATGGAAATCAAATATTCTTCAGCAAGTTTTTCCCAACTCTGTTGCAGAAGTTTCCATAAATATGTGGCACTTGTCGGTTGCTTTGCTTTCACTCCTCTGTCCAGTTCATCCAAAACCAGCTTGATAGGGTTTAGGTCTGGAGACTGTGTGTTATGGTTTGTGGTTTTTGGTATTGTGGAACTAGGTTTTGTTTAATTCTAGGATGTTTGGTTTTCCTCTTTTTTGTCTCATTCTTGTTTCTTTCCAGTTAGGTTGCATCCCCTTTGCTGTGTGCCTTTAGTTTTACTTTTATTGTTCCTGCCCCAGCTCATGTTTAGTTATTGGGTCTTTGTGTCTTCCTCATGTTTTCCAGTATTCAGCCTCCTTGTCTCTAGTCTCGGTGTTGGTTCAAGTTTCCCTTGAGTCCTTGTATTTATTATCTTTGTACTGTGTCTGTTCCTAGTTATCCTGGGCTCAAGGCTTGAGCTACCTCCATTGCTGCAGAACAATTTTAAGTTGTTAACCTATTGCTTGTTCCCTGAAAAAGGCTTTTTTGTATAATTCTGAAATGTACATTATTTTTCAGATTTAGGTAACCTTACTGTTTTTTACCTCACATCACTTACCTTTGTGCCATTTGAAGCTATTCATTGGACTTGAACTGCTTGAATTTTAATTAAAAAAGTGGAAAATTGGGGTGTTCTAAAACTTTTGACCAATAGTGTATATTAAATGTTCTTTTTAATCATAGGTTTAAGGTTATAGACTTCCTTATACAAGTCCAATTATTTTTGTTAACTTATTCAATGCTATTTATTTGCAAAAAGCTAATATCTCTATTTTGACTTGTGCATAACCCCAGTCTCTTTAGATAAACTGCAGCTTGCTTGTCTAGAAATTTATCTTAAATCAGGGACTTCATACATGTGAAAGGCATACACTTTGAATGGAAGCGGACACATTCCTGACAGTAAATCTTTTTGGCTCAAAGAAGCAACTAGGTTGGGTTGCACAGATCCAAGTCTTTCTGATGATAGAACAGTTCCACAGATCCGTGCCTGCAGGCTGGGATAATTCCAGTGCTGACTGAAATCTTTGACTGAAATCCTAGCACTGTTTGAAGATGCATGCCCTCTCACTGTGCTTGCATTTTCTCTGGGTTGCAGGTGTCTGGTCATGATACTGCCCTAGGAAGGCAACACCGATAAAGTCAACTATTAGCTGCAATTTGATTGAACTGTCAACATCAACTCTCTCTCTTTCTCTCTCTCTCTCTCTCTCTCTCTTTCTCTCTCTCTCTCTCTCTCTCTCTCTCTCTTTCTCTCTCTCTCTCTCTCTCTCTTTCTTGCTCTCTCTCTCTGACAAAGGAACAGTCATGCTGTACCAGCCTTGGGAATTTAATAAAAACAAGGTTGTTTCCTGCATCCCCATTATCTATTCACCATTTTTAAAAGAATAGTTGAGGAGGTTTTCTGTGATAATGTCTGTCTTTCATCCATAATCCTTCAAAGACAAATAAATGTGGTGGATCAAAACATTCTTGCCATGTTTTTGGTATTTCAGTTTGTATGATGGAGATTGTTTTCTCCAGATTGGAAAAAACTGTACTATTACAGAGAAATCCCAGGACTTTAGGTGAAGAAAACATGAACTGTGTTCAAGAGCTTTATAAGGAATCACAAACACTGACTCAATGCAAGATGTTCACAGAGGCAACGCCTGATGCCAAAAACATTTAAAAAAAAAAAAAACAATCTCCACTTTACATATCCCAGTGCTGCATGGAGCTTAAGCATCACTGAAGATCAAAGACATTTTTTTGACTGTTCAAATTTAATGTTCTCTTAACAGCGTCCAAGAGACCTCATAATGAATAACTTTCCTTTCAAGAAAGACCTTCAGAAAGAGTTTTGACATCTGGACACTTGTAAGGAAATGAGTTCTTACAGGCATTTGGTCCATTTTGATACCTTACAGCCTTTCAGTGCTGGTCACCGTCTGTTTAGACGAGCGCTCATACTTGAACAAGTAGTTTTGACAGCACTCCATAAGGCAAAGTAATTTGGGTTAGATACATAGCTAAACTCTTGGTCTCCTGCAGTTCAATGCCAGACAGCTCCATTCATCTTCATTCCCAGTTCAGACCTGGTGCACTGTTTTTCCATCCCTTTATCTGTAAACATCAGAGTAAATATGGAACCCCACTGTGAGGCAATTGATTTTTACAATCTGTGCAGCTTCTCTCAGAAGCCCCTGAAGTACAAAGTGAAATTGGAAACCCATTAGTGATTTATTTCAAGTAATACACACGTGCATAGAAAGCCTTGTTGTTGCAGTACTCAAGGTTGCTGTCTGATGTACAGGTTGAAATGCAGCAGCTATTATGTTTATCAAATTCCTTTATTAGCATTTATGTATAAAGACTTTCCATATTTCCATATTTAAAATGAAGTTTTGGGAACCCAGCATGTGTTTAACTCAAGACAGCAGAAAGGTCTTAATTTAAAATTTAACACTACACTTAAAATTAAGTCTAATAAAACAAAGCATGACCTTAAATACAACAAAATTTAAAGCTAATTGAATTCTACAAATTTAAACCATTATCACCCTGAGATTGTTATACGCATATACACATGACACAGATATACACATAGGTGTGTTTTACTTTGCTGATCTCTAAGATGTGCAGAAAAAGCACACAGAACACTATTAACCATCACATGTGTAAATATGTCACTTCAGGTGCAACAGTCAGTTATGAAAGTTGGTATTCCATACCATAAGGTGAAATTCTGCAGTTTGACAGATGTTTCAACATTGCATGCAACAGCTCTACCTTAGACACATAAAAAAGCTACTTGAATATCGCCTCATGTGCACTCACTGCTGAGAAAGGACATACAGAGACATTCCAATGCTTCATCTCCTTCCACCACTCTGCATTACGTTAAGTTCTGCTCTGAGTGATCGAAACACCCATGTTATTATGCACCATAAATATGCGGGCCTAGGCTCCAAAAGTTTTGGTACCACACTCTGATAACTTCTCCCTCTGTCATTTCAAATAAATGAACAGCCCTAGTAGCAACCATTACAGCCACATCTGATGCAAAATGAGATGTGGGGTTTTTTTTTGTGTTAAACTACAATAAATTGCCTGCCATAAACCTCACTAAATCATGTTTGTATGATTCATTTAACTACTCTCCTCCCAACATTTTGTTCTCTAAAATGAAGACTACTGCAAATGCATTTGCTATTAGGTTAGTTATAAAAATAATTGTATCGATACCTTTGGATTACAAAACTCACACTTTGCCTCATTTTAATGCCAAAAGAGGTTTTTGCACCAGCACAGACCATTAATCTGGCCCTCAAATTCCCATCTGTTTGGCTCTTTTGTTCATGTTCTTGCAATTCTTGCTAATATATTTTAAAATTTATATTACTGATAACTTGATATAATTATTACTAATTATAATACTGATATTTTGCATCATCTTTGAAATATTATTATAGATTTCACACTTTTTTATTGCATTCAAATATGTCTTTATTCCAGTGTTCATTTTAACAACTTTGCTTCTTCACATATTTTATGGGGATCACCACTGGGACAAATGAACACCTGTTGAGCATACCCAAGCTGTTGTCTCTCACAAGACATATCATAATGGGCTTTCTGAATGAGTTGGCCTTTTGGGATCAACTTATTTGTAAAGTAGTCTAAAAGAGTAATGGTATGCCATATGTTATGAGTCTTGTGTAGCCCTTCTCACTTCTCCAGAGAATCCATGGTGTGTTTATGATACAAAAAACAGATGAACTAAAACATTTAACTCAGCTTTTCATTTCATGATCACAAGCCATTTAATAGTGTTAAAAGTGTTTGCTTTGATTTAAAAGCTTTATACAATCAAAAATGAGGAGGGCATAGTCCTTCAATTACTTTATACTTGGCAGAAAGTAACTGGACTGCTGCATCACAGCTTGAGGGTTCATGCTGACCCTTGTTCACCACCAAAAGTTCCTATGGGTAGCTCATTGTCAAAATGGGACCATAGAGTAGTGGGGAAAAGGTGACCTGATCTAATAAACTAGCTTTTCTTATGTCAGGTGGAAATGTGTGTTCACCCCCTAAAGACATGGCAGCAAGCTGCACTAATAATAAAAATGTAAGCTGGCAGGGAGGAAGCCGTGTGATGCTGTGGGAAATGTTCTTCGGGGAAAACTTGGGTCCTTGCATTCATATGAATGTTATCATGACATGTACCACTGATCTAAACATTACAGATGGCATGGAGCATTTCATGACAAGTGTTTACTAATGGCAGGGGCCTTTTTCAGTAGTAGCATTGTGCACAAGCTGCAGGGAAGGGAGAAAAAAGAAATAATTCTACAACCCTATTAATATAACTGCTATTAATGATGGGCAGAATGTTTAGTTTGATTGAAGAAGGGCGGCACTAAATGACCCTTTTCATTATGGATTAACATGTCAATATTCTTTTAATTAATGTAATATTTCATTAGGCTATAAAATGTCAAAAATAAATTAAAATAATTTCACAATTTACTGGGAAGTCTGCACGTTTTTAAGACCAACCAATAATGTAAAATTACAGACAGACAGACAGACAGACAGATAGATAGACTCTACTTAATAAGTAATTTGAAGTGTCGAGAGTACTTCACTCGACAGCCATATATTATGGTTACTAGCCTAATGGTTGACTTCACATTATCACTATCACTGTGTTTATTCTAAATCTGAGGAACTTTATAAATAAAGTACCATACATTCTGTGGGCCAGCCCCGTTGCTTTAAAGCAAATAGATTCTCTAAACTGAAAACATATCTTAAGTCAACATCCATGTCTCATGTCAGCAATCGGTGATTCTAAAGTGGCTGTGGATGTGGATTTGAGCATGAATATTTGTCTGTCTCTGTTCTAGCGGTATGACACTCAGGCAAACTGTCCAGGGTGTACCTCTGCAGTAAGCGTTTAGGTAAGCAGTTAAGAAAACAGGTGGTTAGACGGATGTGTCTCATGTTGTTTACACAGCCTTTTTACAATGTGCCAAAATATTTAATATGTCACAGATCTATTGGATGACTGCCATCAGTAATTTTCCCTCTTGGTTTTCTTTTTTTTACAAGTTGCTATTCTAGTCAGATGAAATTTGGACCACTTGTTATTAAACAGCTATCAGAAGCAGACTTCACAGTATCCTCACTACTATTGCTAGAGTCAAGTTGGGTATGGGTACAAAATCCATATATTTCATGCTGACACCTGACAAAAAGCTTTTGTTGCACTTTAAGTGTTATAACAAGTTCCTCCCCCCTCAGGTAACGCTATTTTATTTGTGTCTTTTTAGCCCCACTCTAGGTCTGTTTGTGGGTTGAGATTGGTGGAGGTGTTGGGGTGAAATAGACATCAGTAGAGAAACTAGTAAAAAGTAAAGTGAAAGTAAATAACATCCTCAAGGTAAATATGGAGACGCATGTGTGGGCTAATTGAACTCTGGCAAGGAACAAGGGACACACTACTTCTATCAAAGGTAATTGAATGCTGGAAATATTACCACCATACCCAACCTCTCCCTCTACAAAAATACACATAATAGTGCATAGATATACGGATTAGCCTGAGATAAAGACATTAAAAGGGTGAAGGATATACTAGCATGATAGATCTAGCTTACATATACAATCTATCCAAGGTTTGTTAGAATCAGGATCAGAATTCTTTGTCACAGGGATGAAAGTGCATTGTTGTTACAAATGCTCAGTTATCTTTTAATAAATATAATCTAAAAGGCAGAAAAATTCAAATTAAATATAGAAACATGTATTTAAAGTTTAAATGTAAAATAAAAATCTCAAAAATTAAACACTATATACACAATATGCACATAGATAATGGATAACAATCTGGAGATATATTTGCAAAAACTCTCGCTCATTGCTGTCCTCCAAAGCTCTGCACATCCTTACTTTAACATGAAAATGATTCCGATGTTGAATATTCACATGGCTGTATTAAAATACGTTAGGTGAAATCGGAGCCTGAGGGTGGATTTTCCCTTTTTCATGAAAGGAATTTTATCAGACTTGACCAGCAATCTGTGTTAAAATTTGCTGCAAGATACAAACAAACTACAAATACATATCTGGGAGAAATAAGCAGTTTTCGTGAACCTCACTTGATAAGCATATCCAGAGGGTGTAGTGAAATCCACATACCAGTCAGTTTTGTGTTCATTGGATATGGTGAAGCCAATATGGAATGTTGGATATCACATATTTACAACAACTATTTCAATGTTCGTCTGATTGGACATGCTGCATATGCACGCTGTGATAAAGAACAGCCTATTAGCTCACAGAAAATACTCTGGAGAGCATAAAATGTGTTATTTTCAATCAGTTAAACTTTATTTAGTGAATACATTGCTACTGAAATAACGGCCACATATAGCTGGGCAATAGCTTACATTTTCCTTCCAGTCCAGCCTAGACTTTGTTTAAAGTGGATGTTAGTATACAGAAAGAAACTTTTTAAATATTTTTTGGTTAAAAATAAATATTAAAATAATTTTGGGTTATACAGTATAGGGCAACATTAGGAAATCGTCTTGTGCAGATTCACATAACTAATAAGTTTTACTGTTCTTACTGCTGTATGGAGTGTAGAGGAAGGTGGACCCAAACACAGGCTCAGGAGGCAGGCAGGACTGAACAAAAAGTGTATCTTTAATGAGGCAGATTAAGTCCGTATAAAAGTCCAGCAAGAGATATAAACAGAAACTTAAAGTTCCAAACACAGGGAGTATATGGGGAAACAGACAGCAAGAGTGACAATGTGAGAATGAACAGAAGAATGGCAGGACTACTTATACACACGAAGACAATCAGGGAACTGGAAACAGAATGGTAATGAGATATTGCTAAAACTAATAAAGACAAAGTAGCAGGAAGTCAAATATGAAACACAACAGACAAAAAACTAACAAAGTAAAGCAGGAAATCCACAAAAACTAAACTACACACAGATGCAAAGAAACTCATGCAGACACCTAAATATATCATGTAGAAATACACAAGAATGAACTCAGACAAGTTATGAGAAACTAGAATATTAAACTAAATATCCTAGAAATGGCAGAAACCTATAACAAAAAACAAAACAAACCTACTGACCACGGCATTCACATTGGATTCATCAATTGCGCCCCACTGAGAGCTGCTCACAGCTTGATTGTGTGTGATACATGTTTCTTCCTAGAAATGTTATGCTGAAAAACCCAGATGCAGTTAAAGCTTTTAAATGTGATAATAGAACATCTTCAGGTCAAAGTCCAGAATGAAGGTTCATGCTCAAACACAAATTATTTGATGGCTATGCCAAGAAGAAGAAGTCGAATAGAATTATTAAACTAAGAAGCACTTTAATAGATATCAGTAGTACACACAATGCACTTTAGGGAATGGGGATGAATAAATGTAAATAAAAGTCTGTTTGTTTCTTGAAAACAACATTGGGTACCCTAAGTCAGAAGACAAGCACGTTTTTTCTATAAGTTACCAATATCTTCTCTCAGTTTTCAACAGGACAGGAGCTGTGAACACTTGACGTAGGGAAGAATGGCAGGGGTGTGTCCAGGGAATCAGCAGGAATTGGCAATAATAGAGATGTTTTGAGAACTAGTGAAGCTCTCACGGGGATAGTGTTTCATTATTGCAGTCATCAGTGTATCCTGATGTGATCTTGTCTCGTAGCTTTGTCAAAGCTGAGGCTGAGCCTACGTCGAGACTCCTAACTGGGGAATTAAGTTGTGCCTCAGCCCAGTTGTGTGAGAGGAAAGCATAAAAAGGTAGACCAACAGTTGAATAACAACTATTGGAGAAGCTACTACATGTGCTGTGCTGAAGTACTGTAATGTATTAGCAGAGTGTGTCAAAGATCATTCACAATGTAAAAAAGTCCATAACTGAGCTCACGTACTAAGACCTGCAGATTTAAATGGTAAACGGATGAGTGCTTATACAGCGCTATTCTACTCTGACTGAGCACTCAAAGCACTTTTTACTACAAACCTCATTCACACAAACATTCATACAGTGCTTTATTCTATGCCTTTAAGTGCATTTAAGTATCATGCACACATTCACACTCCGATGTATGCATGAGGAACGGTTTAGGGTTCAGCATCTTGCCCAAGGACACTTTGGCATGTAGACTGGTGAAGCCAGGGATCAAACCACCAACCATGATGCTGGAAAACAACCCGCTCTACCTCCTGAGACACAGCCACCCCAAATACATAGAGACAAGATTTCATGGAGGTGGAACATTCTGTGAATAAGGATGATATGATTATCAGCTGATGACTCTAGAAAGTATGTGAGAAGAGCACGATACCTCTGGGATACTTATTAAAGTAATCATTCACATTGAAGGCTTTGCTCCAGGATCCAGATCCCATGAATCTTAAAGGCACTAATCATGGCACAGAGCATCTGGTGGCTCAAAATTCTGAAGGCAGTAAACAACAAAGGATTACAAAAAAATGTCTTATGTATAAGGTGTCATTGATCAAAATGACAAACTCCACACTTTTTTTCTGTTTAAAAACAAAGAGATAAATAGATTACATAAAGATTTTTCTCTTGTATTTACAAATATTTTATAGCAGATTTTAGATAGCAGTAGAGTTTGTTTAACATTCTGACTTACAGTGGAATATTAACAACTATTGTATTTTGTATAGATTTTTGTTGGTAATAGAGGTTGAAGAAGAATTATGACTTTGAGGCTGGAAACTGAAGGTGTCTTGATTAATGTTGTTAGCACATATGTCCCTCAAGTTGGATGTCAGATAGAAGACAGAGTATTTCTGGAGTAAGTTGTATGAAGTGATAGAAAGTATTCTCATGGGAGAGATACAGTAGAGGTGACTGGAGCAGAATTCAGCGGGCATGTAGGTGAAGGGAACAGAGGGAATGAGGAGGTGTTGGGTAGGTATGGTATCAAGGATGTGGAGGGACAGATGGTAGTGGATTTTGCAAAGAGGATGGAAATGGTTGTGGTGAACACTGTGGTGCAAACTGGTTACACACAAGTGGATTATATCTTTTACAGGAGATACAACCTGAAAGAGGTAGGAGACTGCAAGGTGGTGTCAGGGGAAAATGTAGCTAGGCAGTATTGGATGGTGGTCTGTAGGATGACTTTGGACAGCAACAATAGGAAACGAGTGAAAGTAGAGTCAAGGAATAAATGGTGGAAGTTGAAGAAGGAAGAATGTTGTGCAGAATTGAAGGAGGAGTTGAGACAGGCTCTGGGTGGTTGTCCCAAGTTACCAGATGACTGGGAAAGTACAGCTGAGGTGGTGAGAGAAATGGCCAAAAAGGTATGTCGTGTATCCTCTGGACAGAGGAAAGAAGTCAAGGAGACTTGGTGGTGTAATGAGGAAGTACAGGAGATTGTTCAAAGGAAGAGGCTGGCGAAGAAGGGAGATGACAGGAGTACTGGGAGGCTAGACACACAGCAATGAGAGAAGTGAAAAGGGTAAAGGAAAAGGTTTATAGTAAATTGTATGAGAAAGACACAAAGAATGGAGAGAAAGACTTGCATCAATTGGCGAGACAGAGAGACAGAGCTGGAAAGGTTGTGCAGTAGGTTAGGATGTTTAAGCATAGAGATGGAAATGTATGAATGAGCAAAGGGAGTGTGTTGAGAATATGGTAGGAGTACTTTGAAGAGCTGATTAATGAGAAAAAAGAGAGAGGAGAAATAGTGAATCAGGAAGTGCACAGTTTTAGCAAGGAGGATGTCAGGGCAGCTATCAAAATGATGAAGAGTGAAAAGGCAGTTGGTCCAGATGACATACCTGTGGAGTTATGAAGATGTCTAGGAGAGAGGGCAGTGGACTTTTTAACCAGATTGTTTAACACAATCTTGAAGAATGAGAAAATGCCTGAGGAATGGAGAAGAATGGCACTGGTACTAATACTGAAGAAAAAAGGTGATGTGCTGAGCTGTAAAAGTTACACAGGAATTAAGTTGATGAGCCATATCATGAAGATATGGGAAAGGGTTGTTGAAGCTAGGTTAAGAAGAGAGGTGATGATCAGTGAGCAGCGGTTTGACAGATGATATCAGGCAGAAGACTTCCTGGACAGTAATGCATGCAGATAGCATTATGATCAGTAGTGAGGAGGTGGAAGAGAACCTGGAGAGGTGGAGGTATGCACTGGAGAGAAGAGGAATGAAAGTCAGAAGCAAGACAGAGTCCATGTGCATAAGTGACAGTGAGGCAGGTGGAATGGTGATGATGCAAGAAGTAGTGGTAGTGAAGACGGATTAGTTTAGATACCTGGGGTCAACCATCCAAAGCAACAGAGAGTGCAAAAGACAGGTGAAGAAGAGAGCGCAGGCAGGGTGGAGTGGGTGGAGATGAGTGTCAGGATTGTTTTTTTGTTTTGTTTTTTTAATATGATAGCTGCAAGAGTGAGGCCTCATCATGGTAGGCCTCACTATTATTATTATTATTATTATTATTATTATTATTATTATTATTATTATGGTTATTATAGTTATCATTGTGGTTTGAAGACAGTGGCACTCATGTGAAGACAGGGTGCAAAGCTGGAGGTAGCAGAATTGAAGAGGTTGAGATGGACAAGATTAGAAATGAGTACATCAGAGGGACAGTTCAGGTTAAGAAGTTTTGAGACAAAGCCTGGACATGTTCAAAGGAGGGACAGTAGAAATATTGGACAAAGGATGTTGAAAATAGAGCTGCCAGGAAAAAATAGCTCAAGCTGTGTCAGGTTGCTTGGGGATCAGGTGTGAACAGCTCTTTTCAAGTCCAGCTACAAATTCTCGATTGGACTGAGATCTGGGCTTTGACTTGGCCAATCCAGAACATTCACCTTATTGTCATTGACCCACTTTTGTGTAGCTTTTGCTGTGTGCTTGGGGTCGTTGTCTGGCTGGACAATGAATCTTCTCCCAAGCTTGTAGTTCTCTTGCAGACAGTCACATTATCCTTCAGGATTTGACAATATTTTTCTGCATTCAGGCTCCTCTCTACCTTTACAAGCCTTGCAGGTCATCCTGCTGAGAAGCACCCCCAGAGCATGATGCGGCAACCACCATGCTTCACAGTGGAGATGGTATGTTTGTGGTGACTGGCAGTGTCAGGTGTCCACCAAACAACATCTAGTCTGATGGCCAAAAACCCCAATTTTTGTCTTATCAAACCAAAGAACTTGCTTCCAGTTTACCTTGGAGTCTCCCAAGGGTCTTTGGGTAAGTTCCAGGTGAGATTTCAGATGAGCTTTTACAGCAATGGTTTTCTCTTTGCCACTATCCCATACAGCTTCAATAGTGAAAAACCCAGGCAACAGTTGTTGTACATACAGTCTCTCCCATCTGAGCCAGTGAAACTTGACTCCTTCAGAGTGGTCATAGGTGTCTTGGTAGCCTGCCTCACCAATCTACTTCTTGCCCAGTCACCCAGTTTGTTTGAATGGCCAGCTCTAGGCAGATTTAGACAAGTGCCATACACCTTCCACTTCTTAATGATGGATTTGACTGAACTCTGTGGGATGTCCAGTCAGTTGGAAATCTTTTTGTAGCCATCTCCTGACTTA
>VUQH01000374.1:24541-41556 GCA_015106775.1 Etroplus canarensis | reverse complement strand
TTTTAATTGAAAAAATTTAAAAAAAAAAAAAAAAAAAAATCATGTGGTCCAAGATGAACATTTTGTACCGTGTCACTGTTTATTTAACAAAAATAAAGCTACAATGCAGAAGCAGCGTGTGAAAAACTAAGTACACCCTTACTGCTTCCATAGCAGTTAAGAGGACAGGTAGCAGCCAGGTGCTGTCAAATATAATCAATTAACTGAACATCAGCTGGTATGATCACCTCTACAAAAACAGAAGTTTTGGCAGTTTGCTGGTCTCGAGCATTCAGGTGTGTGTTACTACAATGCAAGGAGGAAAGACATCAGAAATGATGTAAGAGATTATTCACAAGTGGAAAACTTTCAAGGCAGCTACCAAACTTCCCAGGAGTGGATATACCAGCAAATTTACCCCAAGGTCAGATCATGCAAAGCTCAGAAAATTTTCAAAAATCCAAGAACTAAATCTCAGACTTTATAGGCCTCAGTTATCATGTTAAATGATAAAGTTCATTATAGTGCAATGCAAAGGCTGAACAAGCACGGCTCGTTTGGAAGCTGTTGCCAGGAGAAAGACTCTTTTCTTTAAAAATAACATGACAGAACATCTTATGTTTGCAAACTTGCATCTGAACAAACCGCAAGACTTCAGGAACAATGTTCTTTGACCAGAGAAGACCAAAGTGGAGATAACTGGTCATGATAAACAGCGCCCCATTTGTTGAAAACCAAAAACAGCATATCAGCACAAACACCCCAGATCAACTATCATGCATAGTAGTGGAGGGGTGATTACTTTGGCTTGTTTTGCAGCCACGGGACCCGAGTACCTTGCAGTCACTGAATCGACCATGAACTTCTCTCTAGAGTCAAATTTAAGGCCATTTGTCCCACAGTTAAAGGCCCATATAGGGTCATGCAGCAATGATCCCACACACCAGAAACTCTACAGCACATAGTCTGAAAAAGAAAAGAATTAAGGTCAAAATCCAGACCTCAACTCAACTGAAATGCTGTGGTGGAACCTTAAGAGAGCTGTACATAAACGAATGTCCACAAACCCCAATGAACTGAAGTAGATCTCGGTGATAAAACGACAACAATAATTATGGCTATAGTACTTTTGCTCGATAAACATTTAAGACAAGGTCAAGATTACGTTCTGCTGTAAAACTTGAAAGATTTAGAATTTTAGTTGTAGATTTAAGATTTCAGAGTTTTAGATTTAAGATTTTATTTTAATTGGAGATGACCAACAACTTTAATGCTCTCCTGTAAAACCTGAAAACTTCTGACTGCTCAGAATTCAGAATTTAGTTTAGTATTTAGTACCCATTTTATTTATTTGAAATGTAGTTGTATAATGTTCTACAGTACATGTGTCATATTCAATTTCTGCAGACAATAAATGATGTTCAAGCCTAAATTTGCCTTATGATATTCTTACATCTCATTTAGGAGTAAAATGGAAATTTTAAGCTAGACAGAAATTATTTGATTTATATTGAAACTTATATCGATATCGACTGATATAAAAAAATACTATCATGATATCAATTTCTCACAAATCGCCCAGCTCTAAAGTAACGTAAAGGAGAGTGGGCCAAAATTCCCCCACCACTATGCGATTCATTAAGAATTTTATCCATTTCACAAAACTAAAATTAATCAGATGATTTTTAAAGAATGACCTAAATTTTTGTATAGAGGCCTATTCTCAGCAACTCAGTCCTCCTGGTATGGCTGCTAATCCAAGTTAATCATTATATGAGCTTAACTGATCATAAGAAAACAATTTTGCAATTGTGTTGCACAGCTGAAAACCATTATACTAATAAGAAAGCAAAAAAGGGAGTATGGCATTCTTTAGGTTAGTTTAGTATCTGAAGCATCAGAAAGAAAGAATTTTCTTTAAAGACCCATCAATCTATTGTTGTGCTTAGAAAGGAAGGGTATTCAATGCGAAAAATTGTGAGGAAACTTAAATTCTGTTACCAGGCTGTTAACTACTTCCCTTGGCACTAACAAGGAGGGAAAAAGGAGTGGGAGGCCCTGATGCGCAACATTGCAAGAAGACAAATATCTGAGAGTGTGTAGTTTAAGACAGACGCCTCACAGGTCATCGCTAAATAGCTGATATTTAGCTGCACTAAATAGCACCCATCACACACCAGTGTCAGCATCAACAGTGAAGAGACGGCTTCAGGACGCTGGACATCATGGCAGAATTGCCAAGTAAAAGCTATCTTAGGCTGGCCAATAAAAAGAAAAGACTGAGATGGGCAAAAGCGCACAGACATTGGACACTGGAAGACTGGAGTCCAAGTCCAAGTTTGAGGTCTTTGGATCAAACAGAAGAACATTTGTGAGATGCAGAACTAATGAAAAGATGCAAGAACAGTGCTTAATACCATCAGTCAAGTATGGTGGAGGCAGCATGATGGACTGGGGGTGCTTTGGAGGTGGTAAAATAGGAGATTTGTACAGAGTGGAAAGGACCTTCAGGACACACAGAGATGTCCAAACCCCTGTGGGTTGTGTCCCTGCACCTTCGAGTCAGGGAATGGTTCCTGACCGTAGTTTGTGCTTATGCACCAAACAATGGTTTGGAGTACCCAGCCTTCTTGAAGTTCCTGAGTGGGGTGCTGGAAGGCACCCTGACAAGGGACTCCATTGTCTTACTGGAAGACTTAAGTGCGCACGTGGAAAACAACAGTTAAACCTGGGAGGAATGGCCTGCCCGATCTGAACCCAACCAGTGGTCTGTCACTGGACCTCTGTGCTAACCACAGATCTTCCATACCCAAGACTATGTTCGAAGATAACGGTATTCATAAGTGCATGTGGCACCAGGACACCCAAGGTCGCAGGTTGCAGAGCCCTAAACTGAAAATGCATATCAGACATACTCATTTCCAAAAAAGATGCCTTGAAAGATAGAAAAATGATTAGCACTTCATTCAAACCCTATATTTGACTGAAATTAAGCTATATTTTATTTAAAAACAGTTGTTTTCTTTTTTTCCTTTATTTATGGTTCACACAGTGGCGACTTTTTTTGAAAACAGGGTTGAATTTGTCTGCAGGATGCAAAAAAATACGTACACAATTTTGCAAATTTGAAACCAAATAGTTGATGCCAATATGACCTGTATAAATTTACTTACTCATTAACAAAATCCTTTCCACTGTAGACTTCAGGCTTGGACCTTGAGTAGTCTGAGTAGGAAGCCCTGTTGAGACAGGGTGATAAAAAGCTTGGATCTGAAGGTTTTCTGTGCTTCTCGCCAAAAGTAACAACAACACCAGTTTTTATGATTGGAACTTACTCATGTCGAAAATCTCTCCCACTCCATTCTGGTCTTGACCTCATGTAAGCCCCACTAGACAGACAGGATACACAGTAGTTACTAACTCAAACAAATTTGTTAACTGAAATAGAATGAAGATAAAAAGCAAGAGAAAATGAGTTAACATTTAAATTTAATGATTGAAAATTTGTAAGAAAACTGACCTGTCACTTGCACCTTCACTTCGGACCTGCAAAATTGAAACCGGAGAAAACTTAAATATTATGATAGCGTTGGAATAAACAATCCATTTACATTTACTTGCATCCCTTGCTCTTGCATACCATGCCCTATTTATTCAGAATAAAAGAATGGCCCTATTTCAGGTAAGACAAGTATGAGACTTTGCTATGTGAAAGTACAACTAACTTGACCATATGTTGTTAAAAATCAAAATCCCTCATTCCACTCCAGCAACATTCAGATTCAAAAGGCCAGTAATGGATAAATACAATGCATAGAACTTGTCAAGTATGCCTCAGCCTTAAATCTGACCTTGTGTGACCTTGACCGTTGACTCCATAATCTAGTAAATTTTATCAAATGTTCTACCCATCATTGTTATAACCGCACAAAGTTTGGAAAAGATCCAGCAAACAAGTCAGCTCCCATAGTGGTAACAAGATCTGTAATGAATGGATAACCTAAAAACATAATGCCTATGAGGCAGAGGCATAACAATGGAGCCCCACCTGGAGGGAATCGGGGAGAGATACTTACTGGTGTCCTGTAAACATAGGTGACTTCCTCCTCTGAAAAAAGGAAAAGAAAAAAACAAACATGCTGAACGCCAAGTGAAATGTTTTCTGCAGATTTGCCATTTTACTATCTAGTTTATAGTGAATGACCTGATTACCTTTATCTCATTTTAAAATAGAACAGTAACACATGTTTTCAGTTGCTTTGTTAGGCTTTGTGTGCATGGAAAACAAAAAAGATGTTAAACACATAAAAAAATGAAATACATTTTTAAATGCACAAGACAGTACACTTAAGTAAATTTTGGCACTGAAAAGGCCTTCACGCGTAATGTCTTGAGTTCATGTTGATATTTTTATATATTAACTTTTAATTAAGCCATTTCTGTGTCTATACGTTATCTTAAGCATTTGGATGATGAGAGTGATTATTAGTTTGCCTCTGTACACCACCACGGTAGATTTTAAATCAAATATTGAAGATGCAACTGAAGTACAGAGTTTCGGCTTCAATTCAGGGCGATTCACAAAATTATTGCACTGTTTAAATTAGATATTTTTTGTTCACCTTGAGAAACTCTTGGGTTGTTTTTGCGGTAGGTTTTGGGTTATCCATTTGAACCGCAAGTGTCATCCAATCAGTTTTGCAGTATTTGGCTGAATCTGAGCAGATAGTATAGCCCTGTACACTTCAGATTTCATTCTGTTACTTCTATCAGTAGTCACATCATCAATAAACACTAGCGACCTGGTTCTGTTGGTAGCCATAAACGCCTATGCCATAACATTGCCTCCACCACGTTTGACAGATGATGTGGTATACTTGAGCTCATGAGCTGTTCCTTTGTTTCTTCATACCTTTCTCTTCAAATTATTCTGGTACAAGTTAACTTGGTTTCATCTGTCCAAAGATTTTTTCCAGAATTGGGCAGGCTCTTTTAGATGTTTTCTGGCAAACTAATCTGGCCTTCCAGTTCTTGAGTGAAGCCAGTGGTTTGCACTTTGTCATAAACCCTCTGTATTTACATCCATGAAGGCAGCTCTTGATTATAGGCTTTGATAAGGACACACCTACCTCCTTAAAATGTTTTTGACTTGTCTAGATGATGTTTAGGGGTTTTTTTGACCAAGGAAAGAATTTGCATTCATCTGCTTTAGGTGAATTAAAGCTGAAAGTCTACACTTAAATCACATCTTGATTGTTCAATTTTAAAATTCACCGTCGGTGGTGTGCAGAGGCAAAATTTAAAAAAATACGTCCCTGCCCAAATACTTACAGACCTAACTGTAGTTGCTTTGAATGAAAATAGGCTTTCATACTTTACTGGCATACAGATATATAACGAATAAATACATTTACATAAAATAACCTTGGAAATAAATAAATAAATACATACATACATACATAAACAAATGTAGAAATCCTTTAGAGCAGTAGTTCTCACTTTTTCTGGTATGATCCACTTCAAAAACTGAAGAGTTCACATCCCAAACCACACAGTTTTATCTGTTACTAACAACGGAAAGGCATCCACGTTGAATTTTCCTTAAATAAAAGGTGCATATCATTGCATCAGCAAACTCTTGTTTGGTTTTTCTAAAAAATGATATCTATTCACCTTAGTTTCACTTTTTATGCTGCAAGTGAGTGCTTGCGCCACATTTGTTCCACACCCCACATTTGTGAACAACTGCTTTAGAATTAAGACCTCCTCCATAAAGGTTTTGTATTATATCTTCTTCTTTCAGCTGCTCCTGTTAGAGGTCACCACAGTGGATCATCTGCCTCCATCTCATCCTATCCCTTACATCCTCTTCCCTCACACCAACCCTCTGCATATCCTCCTTCATTACATCCATGAACCTTCTCTGTGGTCTTCCTCTTCTCCTCCGGCCTGGCAGCTCCATCTTTAGCATCCTTTGTCCGATATATCCGCGATCCCTCCGCTGAACATGTCCAAACCATCTCAGCCTTGCCTCTCTGACTTTATCTCCAAACTCCTCTGATGTACTCATTTCTAATCCTGTCCATCCTGGTCATTCCCAGAGAAAATCTGAACATCTTCAGTTCTGCCACCTTCAGCTCTGCCTCCTGTCTTTTTGTCAGTGCCACCATCTCCAAACAGTTAAATGAGTGCAGTTTTCTAAAGACGTCCTATAATTTTTTGCCTTCTAAGGGACACCGCATTTTTTAAACATATAAACAAGTACCCTGTAAAAACTGTACGATGGGAATACGTGAGATTTGACCAGCTTGCTCTTGTAAACCTCATAAATTGTGCAGTTAAATGATATTCAGACTTTTGGCAGATTTGTGGACTTAATTTGACTTACTCAACACATATTTTAGTAACTGTATTCATTCAGAAGCTTTAGTATGCGTCCACGAAGAGAAGACCATGTAATAATCAGTTACCTTCCTCTCTGTAGTAGGTTTTGTCAGGTGTTGGTTTGGCTCTTTTGCCTTTGGCCATGGCCTCTTTCAGTTTCTTCTCATACAGACCTCTGGTGGAGTCTGTGAACACGGGGGAGAATTACAGTAAAGCGTCATTAAAGTACAGCAACTCGTGTAACGTTAAAGGCAGAGGAGGGCTGTGAAGTTAGCCAACACGATTCAAAAACAGGCGCAAAGTGAAGAGTTCAGTCCGGGCCACTCACCGACCACAGGTCCGTGCTTTATTCCGTATTCGTCCAGCAGCTCGCTGATTTCCTGCGCAGACTTGTTGCTCAAAGAAGACATTTTATCTTTGCTCTAAATTTCTTAACCGTCTTATTTTCGTTTGTTCACGTCTAGGTTAAGGTCTGCTTGCAGATAGTTTCGGTTACCAAAATATACAAATGGTAAAACTCCTCCCAACGATTAGGCCCGAGGGCTCGTTTTGTTGCACAAGTTAGCCGGGACAATCCTCAGTGAAGCTTAGGAAGGCGGAGGGACTTAAACTCCGCCCCCGTTTGCTGAGCCAAGTGTCAAAATCAATCGTACTTTCTGTAAAGTACATCATTTCCGTCTCCGTTTGACGAACTCTTCTTTGTTTTATGGCGTCTTCCTTTTAGTCATTTTTCTTTCATAGAACGAAGCAGCGCCACCTGCGGGCTAACAGGACTAAACTCCCTAAACCAGGGGTGGGCGACGTACAGTACAAGGCAGGGGTCCCGAACCTGCGACTCCGGGGCCACATGCGGCTCTTTCTGGCACCTGGAGTGGCTTCCTGTGAGTTTCACAGCAAATGTCTAGCCTATACACTGAATTATAGGTTAATCTGCATTAGTAATTTGGAATACGTTTTACACTGAATGCCCTTCCTGAGACAACCCTCCATTGTGAGAAGGACTTGGTCCCCACCTGGAATCAAACCAAGGATCTCCCTCTTATAAGGCAAGCGTGTAAACCACTACACTACAGGGAAACTGTGCACTAAATTAAAGACAGTTTCTTTTCTAAATAGCACAATATAAATGTGTTACATCAAAAGTAAATGTTCTAATCAAAACATTAATAACAAAAAGTGTGTTTTCATAAATAATACTGTTTTATATTGTATTGACCTCTTGATATAAATGGATTGTAATTTTATTAATACAAACATTATTATCATCTCACCAATATCACTAGACTAGATTTTCCATTAATCTTACAATGTCCAACACCACTAGATGAAAGTAAGGCTGGGACCAGCAGGAATGTAACTTATATGTATTTTATTTAAGTGTTTCTATGTTATACTACTTTCTGCTTTTACACTACCATATTTTGGGTGCAAAATACTTCATGTCATTTATTTTAAAGCTTCAGTTTCTTATCATTTTGCAGATAAACAGAATTACTACAGTTCAAGCTACCCAGCAATAAATAAGTGATCCAAATAACCAACAGCTGCAACATTAAAGTCATATTCACATCAGTGCATCAATAATTATGATGCTCTAATATAATGTATGTGATTCTGAAAGTGTCATGATACCTAATGAGCATGTTTACTTGAGCTACTTTAAATATGTTTTAATTATACAACTTATGCACTATAAGCTTCTTAAGTAGGATTATAACTTTTACTTAAATACTTTTTCCACTCTGTAAAGCAATTATTCAATACAAATTTATGTTTTAAGCATTTTTACATACTAAATAAGTAATAAGACACGGGGCTGGACAATAGCTTGAAAATTGGCCCCTCCGGCCTTGTTCTGGTTCTCTCATGCCATGCCATATAAAAATCTTGGAATCAGATATTACAGTCTAAGATATCTTATCACTTAATAATGTGCAAAGTCTCTATTTGCAAACTACAGTAGAAACCATTAATATACAGATAATTGCAGTTATGTAAAGTTTCCAACAATATTTCTTTCTGAGATGTTGCAAAGCTATGTTCTTTCTACCAAATTCAGTATATGCCAGGGTTAGTTATAATCACCAAAAATAGAGGCCTGTATAACCTTAATTCAGTATGCATCACTGAAAACATGACTTATTTACAATTTATGCAAAAAAGTCAGCATTATTTTGGAAAAAGCTAGATCTTTATTAAGCAAAAGCCTGCACAACAATACTACATAGCATTCTTTACAGCAGTGTGTAAGCATATAATCATGTTTTAATAACCAAGACCTTATTTAGCTCTAAAAGAAGAAAACCTGGCTGAGCCATTCTCCTTGATCTGTAGCCAACCAAAACATCAACAGTCCCATTACTGTCACCAGACCCATCTTTAGCATCAGCTTCATCATGTTGGAACACTGTGGGAACAAAATGCAAGACAGTGAGATGAAAATAACCAATTCATACAAAGTGAATGTTCAGTAAAAGCTGTGATTTCACACCTTTTGTTTTTCATTACAGGTCTCTGTGTTGCTGAGGTCTGGCATGCTCTCTGGTATCTGAGCTTTCGGAGGGTCACGTGCAGGTTTCGTTTGCAGGGTGATATCAGACTCCCTTTGTTCCTGGCCACAAACACAAAAAACAGCGAAGCAGTGTAGATATTTATGTGGTGTTCCATGTTTCCATATGCAAATGATCACTTTTTTACATCAGATGTTTCTGCAGAGCTCAGGTCCTCCTCCCCCCCGTCTGTGGAGCTGCTGAGTGAATCTCTGTCACTGCAGAGAAAAGCGAAAACAGGCACTGTCTAATTTGGGACAGTTAGTAGTTATTAAGAAAAGCTTTGTTTACTAAGTTGAAATTTCACTCACCTGTCAGTTTCATAGTGAATGACTTGAGACAGTGGATCAGCACAAAACTGAACTTTTATCTGCCTCTCTAAAAGCATGCACAAATGGAAACTGGTGAATTGTGGAAAGAACTTTGAAGGTGTTATTCAGCTGGTGCAAATTTATATTTAGAGACTTGTCTGCTCAACACTCACCTTCTCTTCCATTTTCCTTTTCATAGTTATCATAAAACTCGTTGAAAGCATCGATTCTCTTTTGCTCTTGTTCCCAGTTCCTGTCCTCTTCATACTCATCATCTGCTAACTGTCCCTGTTCAGTTGACCCTGAGTCCCCAACACCAGTGTTGAAGAAGAAGCTATCATCGAGGGATCCCTGGTAAGAGGGGCTTGTAGCTTTGGGATTCTGCTGCTGTACATCAGAGACGCTGTTGTATTCTGTGGAGTGTTGGTTTACATCTGTGGGAGGTGTGTCTGTCATGTCTTCACTGTTAAACAGGTATTCAGCCAGAGGGGTGTTAGTATTTAACACATCAAACTCCCAACTGAGGAAATCTGCTGGATCTGCTCTGCTGTTTGAGGTGAGACGCTCATCAGAGCTGCTCCCAACATAAATCTGACTGTCCACCAGCTGCTTGTTGTTTTCAAGATGTTGAACGCACCTGTGAGCCTCATCATCACTAGAACTGTAGGAGTCACTCTCACTTGTCTCATCTCCATCATCACATGTTGTCGGGGTTGCACTGCCTTTTTCTTGTTCTCCATCTGCTATGCCCAGACTGATCAACCTCTCAGCATCCATCTCTAGATCTCTGCTGTACAGATACCCATCTTCCTTGTCGTCACTATCCTCAGCACTGCCCATCTGTGTTATAGCTGTCACAGCTCCTTCCATGCATGTATTTTGCTGTGCATATGAACTGCTTTCAGATCCACCAGGCAAGAAACTTGACTTGCTTTCTTGATTTTTTCGTCCATCTTCTACATATTCACAAGAAGAAAAATCTGAGGGATAATCTGCAATGCTCTCACCTGCCTCTTGGTGCTCATCCCCTGAGAAATCTTTCATTTTTTCAACATATTCCTCACAGTCAACTTCCGCAGTAAGATTTTGTGAGGATATGCATGGAAACTCTGAACTGGCTTCCACAGGATCATCCCTGTAAGCACTTTCAACCTCATCTTCAAATGGCTGAGCTAGAACATTTCCTTCTTGTTTGATTTTTATGCCCTCACACTCAGTATCAGATGAGTCCTCTGCCTTGTCCTCTTCCCTTTCTTGCTCATCTTTTTCATTCTCAACAGCTTTTGTCATAATCTCATCGCCACATTCTGGGATTCTATCCAAATAGGACACATCCTCATCACTCTCAGCCTCACCTTGCTCCTCGTTGCTAACTTGAGGGTTTTCAATATCCTCTGGGGCCAGAGGTTGTCCCTCAGCAAAGATCTCATTCTCTTTATTACTATAGCTGAACTCATCACTGCAGTGAACTGACATCAACAAATCCCCTGGTTTCTCCACTGTTTCTACATCCTCTTCTTCTTCATCATCATCTTCTCCAGAGACAGAACCTTCCTGTTCAGAGTCTCCATCTGAACTTGTGTAATCCTCCTCGGGTGTTTTGTGCATGCTCATGACACTTATCCCTACATCTTTAAAATCCTCCTCATCACTTTTATCATGGGACTGCTCTTCATGAATGCTTTCAACTATCTCTTTAGTTTCAAACAAAACTGCCATTTCACCTGTTGCTTCCTGTAGCAGAGCCCCGTCTTTCTCTGTTATTAAGTTTTCTGTCCCATCTTCATCAAATTTTTCATCAAAATTTAAATTCTCAAAGTCCAAATCTTCATCAGGGAATGATGAAATGGATGTCTCTGAAACAACAACATCATTGCAGAATTAATATTTTGTAAATAGTTAAAAATGTGTATATATAAATTCTAAAAGCATAAAATATATTTCTTACCTGAAAATGCATCTGAAAGGAGATCAGAAAAACCTTCCATCTTTACTAACAGGCAAATCAATAACGTAGTTTAGAGGTTGTATCAAGACAAAAATTAATGCATTGACACAGATAAACTCTTCTCTCAGAAAGGAAGAGAGCACGAAGTAACTCTCATCTGTTGCTGCTGCAAGTGGCTTCCTGTCAAGCAGACCATGCAGAAATTACATGTTAAAACCAAAACATTCAGTGACATGCATGACACCAAGCCTCTACATGATGCAAACCTACCATAAAGGATGAAGATGTAAGATGGTTTCTCAGGTTCCTCCAGAAAGTGAAGTCACAAAAATAATGCTTTACAGTATGTTTTCTGTCACTGCAGGAACCTACCTTTGTGAGCTCATGAAATGACGTCAGCTTTGTTGTGGTTTGGTTTCAAAAGCAGAATATAAACTCCAGCAGTGAAACACACAGGTTTATTGGTGTAAGTGAGAGAAGTTCAGTGCCTTTTTTAGAATAATTATAAAAGAACCATAATGCTTAGTGAATATTCAGTTAGATGCTTTGATTCATCTCATTAAAATAAAATAGTGTGAAGTTGTTGATGATTATTCTGAGTGGTTTACAGCTCATGACGGAGGAGGTAGCGGTGGCTGGACTTCAGGTCAACTTCTACGGGAAAATGGTCACTGACCTCAAGAGCCTAAAATGCCATCAAGCCAACAGAAGTAAAGTCAAAGTTGAGGCTAAAACTGAACTAAAGGGAAGTCTTTCTTTTGAGCGGTTTACCTCTGCCTCAGTCAGATGGAAATATTCTTTAAAGTTGAATGGTTGAGCTGATCCAGGTACTATGCTGGAAATAATCTCCTGTCCATGCACAATGATCCTGTTTTGAAGTGGGGGAACTTTATTGTTGGACATAAAGAAAACATTTGCAGTGATCATAATATGTGCAAAATGAGTTGTCATTATAAACGAATATAAAATAAGTCATTACTTTATAATGCACTGTATGGACCAAAGTATTAGGCCGCCAACACATTGCACCTGTAGGAGCTTTCACGACATCCCATTCTAAATCCATAGGCATAAATGTGGAGTTGGTCTTCCCTTCGCAGCTATAACAGCCTCCAAATGCTTTATACAAGATTCTAAGGTGTGTCTGTGGGAATTTTTTCCCATTCATCCAGAAGAGCATTTGTGAGGTCAGACACTTATGTTGGATGAGAGGGCCTTGCTTGCAACCTCCATTCTAGCTCATCCCAAAGATGCTTGATGGGGTAGAGGTCAGGGCTCTGTACAGGCCAGTCAAGTTCTTCCATGCCAAACTCATCCTACTATGCCTTCATGGACCATCCTTTGTGCACAAGGGCACAGTCATACTTCAGCAGAAAAGAGTCTTCCCCAAACTGTTCCCACAAAGTTGGAAGCATAGAAATGTCCAAAATTTCTTGGTTAGCTGATTAATTAAAATTTTCTTAATTCATCAGCTAGGCCAAATCCAGAGAAACCACACCATAGGATTATCCCTCCTCCACCAAAGCTTACAGTTAGCACATAGCAGGCAGGATGTCAATAATTATCTCCTCGCATTCACCAAACCCAGACTTGTCCACCAGACTGTGAGCTAGAGAAGTGTTGACTGAATGAAACACCTGAATTCAGTGATTAAAAGGTGTGGCCCAGTATGTTTGCCAATACATGCAAAATGTGCTGTCACTACCACTACTGACCTGTCATAGGCACAGTGGGTTTTCTCTCGGACAGTAGTGTCTTGCTCATCTCCAATTAACCAGCGAAATTTGGGGTCATTCCTCAAGCACATGGCTCTCCATCCCTTGATGGTGACATAGCTGCAGCCGGCATTTAGATCCCCTAAGATGATCACATTCTGGTGTGAATGAAACGAAGCCAAAAAAGGGAAGTTAAAAGCACAACGTTTCTCATAAATATGTAGATTAGGAAAAAACAACATGATGAGGAACTAAGATATAGATTATCATAGAAAATGTGATTTAAACTTTAAACTTGATTATAATGATGTGGTTCAACCCACATTTGCCTTCCACTTCTTTTGAACCCTTTTGAAGACAGTGTACAGTTCATCAATCTCCTCCATGGCAGTTTTTGGACAGGTGTGGTGACCTATCAGGATGAAATCCTTCACCACTGAAAACAAAACGCTGAAATTTACCATATAACACATCACAGTGCCCTGAGATAAGATAATAGTCCCACAGTGGGGAAATCCAGTGTAATGCAAACTATTTATAAAGTACTGTCTCCCCATTAAGGCCTCCAAATTCAGCAAAAGTATAAGTTCTTTGTAAAGTTTCTGGCTGCAGGAACTTTAGTTTTACTGTCACACCAGACCATCAATAATTGGCAATCTTTTGATCATGATGAGTTTTATTGGCATTGCTCACAGTTATGTTGTTTACTGTTTAACATATTTTTTGCATCCTGTGAAGCTTTCTTAGCTTTGCTCTTTAATCAGTTGAATGCAAGTTAGACAGTTAAGAAATGTGGATAACCCAGCACTAATTTTTTGTTTTTAGAAACTCTGCAGAACCTGGCCAGTAAATTGTTATATTTAACCAGAAGGCCAATTTTTTTCTGGAGGGAACTGCACTGAGCTGTTCATTATGGTTACTTGGTCAGTCAACCTTTATTGTTTGAGAAAAGTCTTAATCTATACAGACTTTCTTGCAAATATTTATACTTAAAACATTTACGTACATTCTAGGTCAGATTATTAGGTATAAGGTATTATCAAACCTACCTTCAGATCATTCTACATACTAGTACATACTACATAGTGCCAGTTTATTTTAAATGTTTAAATCCAAAGCTGTCTTTCCATTTATTCTTACATGTGGTAGGGGAGTGAAAGCGGATAATGAAGGGCTTTCTGGAGAAAACATCAGTTTCATTCATCTCCCTTCCTTCTAGTTTAGGGTACTGATAGTGCTCTTTGACCTTTAGCACATTGTTCCTGGAGATAATGGGAGAGGAGAGGACATTAGGGAAATCATGTTCATATTAGAAATGGTTCAAATGTAATGGGATACACAGCATAGATTACCTGTAAATGTAGACATACTGCTCCTTATAGGTCTTCCTCCCCAGCCTTTCACTTTCCACATAGGAGTAGGAGTTGGATTTATCTAATCTGATTACAATAATACAAATGATACAACATTAAAGTTTAAGATATTGTTGAGAGGGACAAAAGATTCACCACATAAGCCTTGTACCTGTTAAGATCCTTAACCAAAACTTGTATCACTTCTCCTTTAGAGTCCCGAACCTCCTGAACAAGACACAAGTCACACCGAGAAAGAATCTTGAGAGCAGAAAAAGAAAAAAGAAAACAGATCCATCAGTTGTCTAGTTTTGTCGGACTTTTGCTCCAGTTGTTGTTGTAGACATAGGGAGTACCTTCAGTAGAATCCCCATAACCTTCTTGTTATTTGCCTTTGATTCACCAAAGCTCTGAACATTAAAAGCACAGATTTTGAGGGAAGATATAACGTCTAACACACACAGCCCCACAACAAACAGCAGCCCTGTAGCCCTCATCTTGCGGAGAAGTGTTCTGTAAGTAAAAGAAAGTTTGGCAAGATCTCATTTGGCATATTGTGAAATATATTGCAGAAACTTTCAGCCACAGAAGCTTTACTGCAGCCTCTTACCTTCAGTGCACTTGTCCCTGTGAGACTGACCTCAGGCCAGTAAGCAGCCATCTCTTCAATGACCATAGGAACATACAGGTAAATGTGGGTGAGAGACGGGGGCTGCAGATGTGTGTGGTGAATGTGCTGTGTCAGTACCTGTTTAGAATGGAGCTTTATCTGGAACAGTTAAAACCAACGTAATGAACAATGACTCCATCCAACTCAGAGAGTTCAGCTTTGAGTGTGTTTTGTCTCTAAGTTTGAGTGTAATCAGACAATAGATGTGTTAATGTGCCACATCTGTGAACTTCATGAACATTTGTGCAGAATTTGCTACATATCACTCTGTCAGTTTGGCAGCTGGTAATTACCACACAGTACTATTACCTCACTGAGAAAATTTTGATGACTGGTGTGGTCTTAACTGTGATAGTTCTCCCTTACAATGTGATGCTATGTGACAATCTTTTACAGCTATAGGAGTGCAAAAACTTGTAGACAAAATATTATTTGTCTCTTTGGGACTAGAGACTGTTCCCATATATAGTAATACTACACTAAACAGAGATTTGCTAAAAACAGCACAGTCACTCTCATGGGGCATATTTTATGAATGAAACTGTTTTAATAAACTTGACCAAAGCTTGTCTGTGAAAATAAGGAAGCAAACATTTTATAAATCTGTACCATTGTAACTGTAAAATGTTACCAAGTTTATTTATTTAATTTTTGTATGTACAGTATGTGTAGCTGTATTTTCACATTGTGTTTTACATGATTAGTCCCATTTTCTGCTACTCTCTTCTTCTACTTTACTACATTCTAGAAGTAATTATTGCATATTTCACAACACAACATGAGATAGCACAGGGTGTGCAAAGTTTTTGGTTCGAACCTCCTGGTTGGCTGGGGTTTTCTCTGGGTACCCTGTCTTCCTCCTACAGTTCAAAGACATCATATTAGGTTAATTTGTGATTCTCATTTGGCTCTGGATGTGAGAATATGTCATTGTCTCTCTCTAGGGGGTCTTATGCATGGCGTACCTATCTACTCTCACTGCACCCCTAAGCCTAATAAGTAGTTAAATAAAGCATTTACTTACAATTTCAATTCTTAGCCTAATATGATGCCTTGTTATTGATTAAAGTACCTAACAATATAAAGTAGGTCTGACTCAACTCTTTGACTACTGTTTACATATTATAGTTATATTATTAATCATAATGCGCCAGTGCTTTAATATAAATAAAACTCTAACAGGGTTCATTTTACCTCATAATGAAAACTTAGGTAATAATGAATGGAGTAAGATTTTAGATGTGGGCCTTTTGTGTAGTATTACTCTTACTATAGTTATGGATCTCAGAATGTTCAACAGCATCTATTAATATACAATCTAGTATTAATTATGGTTCTTAGAAATGTAGGTCACCCCTGTCAAAATGTCCATTTTGACAGGGTTGACCTGCATTGACCTGCATTTGAGAAGAAGTCCCAGAAGACTTTTGATGGTATCATTCCATCAGATGGTATCATAACTGTGTCTCCATTTCATTATTATTATTATTATTATTATTATTATTAAGTTTTGACTAGACTGTATGACCTGATCTGTGTAAAACTGGTTTGAGATGGATTTTCTTCTGTTTGTGATTGTCTGCTGTGTTATCTGTTTGCTATGAATGTTTTGTGCTTACAATTTCTTGAGGCCGGACACTATTCAGGCCATTATGATGTACTGAATTTGTCATCTGACTTCTTTGCAAAGAATATTAAAAATTTTGGTCACTTGTTCTCATCTGAGTGAGTTTTTTTATATCTCCAAGAATTTCCATGACAGAGGACTAAAACATTAAAAGGGGACACTGTAGCACTTCTTGGCTATCTTGTAATTTATGTGGATTTCCTGTTATAATGTATAGAGTGGGTGGCATGGTGGTGTAGTGGTTAGCATGGTTGTCTCATAGGAACAAGTGTCTGGGTTCAAATCCACTAGCTAGCTGGGGTACCTTTGTGTGAAGCGAATCTGAGCACCCCAGCCTACTCCTCCGGCCCAGAAATATGCATGTTAGGTTGACTAGTGATTCTAAATTGGCCGCAAGCATGAATGGTTGTCTGTCACTCTGTGATAGTCTGGTGACCTGTCCAAGGTGTGCCCCATCTCACAGTCCTGACAGCTGGGAGA
>VUQH01000374.1:0-24521 GCA_015106775.1 Etroplus canarensis | reverse complement strand
GGTGGGGGGGGGGAGGCGCTGCCCCCCCCCCCCCCCCCCCCAAATTGGCAGCTGAAATGCATGGAATATTTTTATATTTAAAAATCTTAACGTTTTATTGTGTTTTTCTTTGTTTTCAGTGCTCTATTTAAACAACGCTGAATGTGAAAAAAAGTTCTTCTAACACCCCAAAGTCCAGATTCCATCTATACCATGGCTGAAAGGACTATTTAAAAAATATTTTAAATCTAACTGCATTTTAGCTCTTATAGGTTGTAGAAAATACACGAAAACTAAAAGGTCATTTGAGATCTCAACCAGAGATGACCTAAGTTAGGGTTTAGTGCTATATATTAATAAAACTGAATTGTTCTTAAATCTGTATTTTGTGTATTGTGGTTTTCATGTCCTGTTTCTTTTTCTTGTACACCCCATCAAATTGGACACTTGTGTATACATTAAAATGCATATATGGGTTTTCAATAATTCAGGCTTCTGACTAAATAAGCATTTTACAGTATAAAAGACACTTTATTTTTCTACTCTTCTCAGTTAGAATCAGTTTCTCAAAATGTCATTAACATTTTCCAACAACAGTTTGTTAACATTACAAACAAGGATTGCTGAGTTTTTTCTGTTGGATGTGTTTACTTGAATTCAAACTTTCTGCACACTTGTACAGTACATCTTCAACTTCAAAATTTCATCTCACATCACACAAACTTTGAGTTCCAAGTTGAAAGACATATTAAATACAAAAATGTCAACAAACTACATTCTATAAAAAATTAATTTTAACATAAAGCGAAAACAAAAAATAATATTCTGAGCAATCTCATATTGGTCTGAAACAGCCTGAGTGTTGAGGAGAAGCCATTTCTATGAGATAGTCTTCAATACGTGTCTCTATGTCTGAGTACAGGTCCTCAACTTGCTCCCTGAAAGGGGGATGCCACAACCACAACATTACAATCCCTGCTACAGCGAAGAGTACAAGGAAGAACAAACAGACCCTCCACCAGGAGCCACACAGCATCTACACAGAAAGAAAATAAACATTTTTAGTAAGACATAATAGAACATCAGCAGAGCAGAATAACCCTTGTGCATGTTATTCTGCTGCAGCTGCTCAGGTGCTTACTGCTGACGCAAAAATGCTAAAGTGTGAAAATGCACATTGGAGCAGAGTGTAATTGCCTGGTAGGCTGTGATTACTGGCTGATGTTGCAAGGGCAAATGAGGGAAAATGAGAGCTTTTGAGTACTGTAAGGGTATTAAGTCTCCCCTAAATGAGCTCAAACACACACAAACACACACTAATACTCACTGGTCCCCTGCGGCGGTGGCTGAGCTGCCGGAGTTCTTCTCTGCACTGCGACAGCCGGGCCTGGCTGGATTGACACTCCTGCTCCATAGCATGCAGCTCCGACTGCAGCTCCTCACACTGTACACAAACACACAAACACAGTATGGAACATGAACATACAGAAACGCTCAAAATACTGCAGGCTGATACAGAATGACTGTGGCTCAGGGGGTAGAACTGGTCATTTTCCAGTCAAAAGGTTGGTGGGTTGATCCCTGACTCCTCCAGTCTACATGTTGAAGCGTCCTTGAGCAAGACACTAAAAGCCCCATTGCTCATGATGCATTCATCTGAGTATGAATGTGTGTGTGATAGTTAAAAGTGCTTAAAGGCGTTATGAAGAATAAAGCACTGTGTGAGTAGGTGAATGAGGCTTGTAGCAAAGTGCTTTAAGTGCTCAGAGTGGAAAAGCACTATAAAAGCATCAGTCCATTTACCCTTACTTTAGACAGATATTTTTTGAAATGTATTTGAAGTCAGAGGTGCCAAATTTGCTTCAATTAGCAAATTTTTTTTTCTTCCTGAAATGAGAAGTTTGACAGTAAATTGCACACAATACATGCATGCATTTGTAGTATACTACTTATGTGTTTGGAATGCAATATAAAAAAAGCTGACCTGAGATTCCTGTTTTTTGGTCGAAAAACTGAATATTATTTGTTCCTAAAAAGTTAATCTTTAACCATTTTAACTGTTATATCTTTATGGACTGCTACGCAGTCTCTGCACAACACTATGTTATACATAAAATAATACAAATAAGGGCCATAATATTTTTACCTGAGTGTGCAGATGCAAAAATATCTGATTGTGTGGTTCTCTTAACTGTGGTATTTCCTGTCTGTCAAGTCTGAATTAAATCACCAGATTTGTGAAGAAGCTACAGTTTATTATAATATCCACATTTTACCTCTCTTTCTTTGAGCTGGAGTTTCTCCTGAGTGTGACGGAGCTGCTCCTCCAGCTGAGAGTCTCTCCTCATAGTCAGCCGTGGCTCTGCTTCCTCTGACACCAGACACTCTTGCATAATGAAGTCTTGACTCTCTTCACTGCCATCTAGGAAACATAAATCATTGCAAATGTATTGAATGTGCAGCATTTAAAATGCTATGAAAAAAGCTCAGCCCCAAGTTTATTCTCATGTAAACAAGAACGGTGGTTAACTCTGATCCTCAAACAAATCAAATGTCTTGCCTCTGAGGTTTTGGAGTTCTTCTCTTAGAGTCTGATTGTCCTCCTCCAGCAGGCAAATGTTGTACTGGAGCTCCTGCTTTTCTTGTCTTAATGACACCACTTCCTCTCTCAGTTCATCCTCTCTGGCTCTGGACAGCTGGATGAGACAAATTCAGGTTTTTTCACATTTTTATTTCAACTTTTGACCATGCAATCAAGCATATTGTCAAAAGGTACCATACCTCTACTTGGCTGTGCAGCTGTTGCAGCTGTTCATTACTGAGGTTCTGACTCTCCCTGAGCTGTCCAGAGCTAAGCTTTAGCTCTTCATAAAGGCTCTGCCACCTCAGGGCCTCTGCCTTTGCTGTAATTAGGGCTTCCTGTTGACAAAAATGCAAAATATTCAAAAATCAACCACAATATTGAAACCATGAAACTAAGTTCTATGTCTCCAGATGTTGAATATGTCATCTGAAAACCAAATATGCCAATGACATTTATGTCTTTCTGTGCAGTCAAACAGAAAAAAAATGTTTAAAATTTGAGTTAAATGTTTGACCTGCATTGTCTCAGCTTTGCTTAGGGCCTCAGTCTTCTCCTGAGTGGCCTTCTGCAGGGCAACCAAGGCCTTCTCTTCATACATCAGTCTCTGCTTCTCCATCTGCAGTACCAGTTTCTTCACTCCATCTTTTGGAAATTTCTGCATGAACACAAGACTGCTGAGTTAGAAATAATTATTACGTCGTGAGATGCAAACCAAAACCACAGAAGCTCGCACTTTAGACACTGCACAGAATAATGCCAAAGCAGGGCTAGTTGTTTTTAGTAAAGAATAAATGTTTGGCCTCTTGCTGAGCAAAGAATCAATTAAAAAAAACAGCAAAAGATTGCTATATCATAAAATGATTGTGAAGATGCTTCTAAAGTTAGCTGCTATTTACCTGCAGACAGACTTGCAGCTGCGCCTCCAGAGCCTTGATCTTGTTTCTCAGCAGATCTTCACTGCAGCGAGACTGTGTGGGTTAGAAAGGAAATGAATGAGTGTCATGCTGTAACCTACAGATGGAAAATTAATGGTTCATGTACCAAAAGCTGTGACATGTTCTTTCACCGGCTGCACTCACAGGTGCATAAAGGGAAGTTGCAGCATCAGTGAGCCTCAAGAAAGGTCGCAATATCTGCATTTAATACAACACACACTGTTCTTAAGTGTGAAAAAAGTCTTCTAATGGTAACGTACCTCAGTGAGAGATAACTCTCATAGATGAAAAATTTAAATAACTTAGACTTAATGAGTTATAGATTAGCTCAGCTGCTAAGGCAAAGTGTAAAACAATAATAAAAGAAAAAAGAAAAACATCAATATGTCTCGTTCATTACGATCAGAGTAGCCAAAAGAAATCTAAAGAGGATGCATAGCACCTTTAAAAGCTACTAACTGGCACACCCTTCCTGTATAAGAACGACAGCTTGCATTTGTCCTATGCAGTATAGACTTGAGCGGAAGCAGGAAACTCCAAACCACAGACTACACAGGCCTTCCTGAGACAGCCATGCACTGCTGGGTACATGTAATGTTCAGTGTAATATCAACCGAGGCGGCCAAGAAAAACAACAAAATATCCTTATAAAGAGAGAAATGTGTGTTTGGTTGCAAATTCTTTGGCAAGTGTAACTGTGAAATACTGGGGTAGTTATTGATACACATAAACAGAGGGAGAGTCTTACTGTCCATATTTTGTTAGAGGAGTTCATGAGGTTTGTTGTGCTCTCCTGGAGGGCTGCCAGCTTCTTTTTCACAGTCTCTTCTCTCCACAGGGCCTCCTGACAGAAAACCAATAGCAGGCGAGAGGGGGCTAAATGATTCTGCTAAATAAGCTGCCAGGTTCTTAAAAAGCAACAGAGCATATAAAAAAAGCCAAACTTTCATTACTTAGTATTAGAAGTGATACCGATGAAAGATAAAATGTGATGACCTGAGAGTAAGTTTTATTGCTTATAATTTTCCCTTTTATTAAACAGAAAATTTGTTATATATCTTTTACAAGTTACAAAGTCTTGCTTAAATATTTAACAAACTATAGTCTCAGGATGGATTTGGGTAAGTACTGTTTGGCTTACCTGTAGGTAGTCAGCTAATCTCTGAATATCCTATTAGGGGGGAGATGAGAGACATTAAAAGAGTGGAACTCTGTAATTTAAGAAACAACATTGCTATTATATTAGAAAGCTTGAATGCCATCTGATTTCCCTCTAACTAACTGGAACCGAATTCAAACTAGTCATGTCTTACAACGCTTACCTGGCCCCCGACCCAACTCCTACCCAACCCCTACCCTAAACCTCACCTGTGACTCTGCCTGCTCCCAGCTTTGTAATCTATTACCCAAATGAAAACAGCAGCAGTGTGAAACTTACTGATTCCTTGACAGTGACAAGGCCGGACCTGTGTGGAGGACAGTTTCTCATTAGAAAGAAAAAGACACTAATTACAGCTGCTTCTCACTGTGAACTTGAGCTTTAAAGATTAAATTAGAACATGTGAAGATTTGAATTAAACTCACTCGGTCTGCGCACTGGTCTCTCTCAATATCTTTTTCTGAAGAATATTTTCAGTTTGCACAGAGGATTTCTGGTGAATCTTTTCTGTTAGGGTGAATATCTTTTGTGCTATATGTAAAACAAAAACAAAGTTAAAGATAAAGTATAATTTGCTGGTACCAGGTCAAAATTTGATGCCATCAACAAGATTTTTGTCATTCATACCACTGTCTCTTTTATGTATGCTTTTCATCCTGTGCTGGCTTGATTCCTTTGTAGCTGGTATGGAGATAGGTGTTTGCTTCCTTATGTGACCTTTGTCCTGCTTCATCACTGTTATCTGTTCTGACCACAATGAAGCCTGAGGAAATGAGAGAAGCGAGATTGTGCAGGTATTAATTTACAGATGACCTAAAAAGACACAGAACTGACCAGGTGATAAACCTGTTGAAATAGTGACTTTTTTTACCCATTTGCTGGTGCCTGGATCCTCAGTTATGCTGCTATTTGGTGCTAAAACCATCAGTGGATGTCCATTAGCAGGGGATGTGTTTGTGTGCCGTGCCTCAGACTTGTAGCTTGAACTGTGATATTTCACTGAAAACATTTTTGGAGAAGGTTTTCTTTTTGATGAACGGTTACACGGCTCTGGGCTCACTGATCTCCTCCTCAGAAACTCCAGATGCCTCTTTTCCTTCATGTCATTCTTTAGCTGTTTTGTGTCAAAATCCCTCGTAGGGCTGCGACATGAGGTCACATTGTTACGTCCTCGTAAGTGCTCACGTTTCTCTGCTCTGATGTCTAATATTTGGTCAAAGTCTTTCACAGATGAGAGCTGGATTTCACTGATGGCCAGGGCGTCCATGGCAGCACCTCCGGCTGTTATGTTGCCTCAAGTCTGCAATGAGAGCATAGCCCATCAGAAAACTGGTTAGAATTGTTTATAATGATTACCCATAAAGCATGTTAATAGCTGACTACCATTAACTGATGTTATGGTTAGTTAAAGAAGGATTTCTTAAGTTACAGGAGGTGAAGTGTTATGGCTCAGTATTAAAAATAAAGATACTATAAGAGAGGTGAACTTCTAGTTTCACATTCTGTCAAAGTGACTCAGACTTAAAGAATGTACTGAAAAGGTCTGAAATGTGTCCTCATACCTGAGCTGGCATAAATTAGTATTTCTCAAATGCCTCTGACATTTTTACTCTTGAGAGCCTTAAAGATAGGAAATTTAGTGATCTGTATCACCAGGTCATGCTCCAAACTGATGTGAGCTGTATGCATAAAATAAAGTGAAGTATAAAAGAGTGACATTTAGAAAGCTCTGTGTTTGGAGAAGAAATAGATGCAGTAGCAGTTCTAGAAATATTAGTACAGTAGCTGTTGTATTTTAAAGGCGAGTCCCTTAATCGTAGAGCAAACCACCTGTCAACGACAGACTAGGCCCTTACAACTGCAAGGTGATACTGCAAAAATAAAATGCTGGTTATTAAGCATGAAGCCATGACAAACCTTACCTACTGAGGCATCTCATTCAGTAGACCAAGCTCTTCATGAGGTAGTTGACAAGGCATCCATTTTCTCACTCTTCTGAAATAGTGGCCCGGGTTTTTTTCTGTGTTTCACATGTAGCTGTTTCTGTTGAGCATAATTTTACAGGAAGTGAAGAGAACCACAGCGTCATATGTTCCTCTATCTCGCCAGCCACTCACACAAAACTGATGCCATACACGGGTGGGCCCCAAGATTACAGATAGACCCAGCCAATTTCCCCCTGCATGCAGTCAGGGATAAAACACACCATTTGGGAGAGAAAGAGAGAGAGCTGTGCTGTGTGTGGTTGCCTTTGTGTGTGTATTGTTTATAACAGGGGACTAATTTCTTATTAACATGAATTAGTTACTGATGAGTGAGTAAATAATGACACAGACGTTCAAAATCTTGTTCATTTTGTTGTGCATGCCTGTGTGTGTACAGTATTGTGGAAAAGTCTTGAGCAACCCCTCATATCTTTCTGTTTTGATTCTAAGGAGTCAGACTTTATTGTAATTTTTTAAAGTGGTCTTGAGCAATAGTTCTCTAGGCTTTATTTATTTATTTGGTTAGTTAGTTAGTTAGTTGGTTTAAGCTACTTAGCACTGACCTATGAATCATTTAAGCCTTAAAAAGCCCCCTACAAGGGAACTTGTGTTGTGTAACATAACAGTATAATAGACAACAAACTACTAATTTTGAATTCTATGTTTAGGCACTTTGCTTCAATTTTTTTGGTTTAAGCTATGAAAAATGCCAAAGATGTCACAGTTTGGCAGGCATAAATTCCTATTTTTGCACCAACACTGTGATTCCCAAAGTTCTACTAAACTTGGCATTTCTCTGCGTCGTGTGTGTGCTTGAAAACTGCAGGAAACTGGACAAGTGGAGGACAAAAGAAGAGGTGGCAGGCCTGAAAACTATCTAGAGCAAAGGAACAGTATTTAAAAGTCAAGTCCTTAAGAAAGAGGAATAAATAAAGCAAAAACTTGACACTGAGATGCATCTGGCCCTTCAGCTCATCCATTTACTCTTAAGGAAGGGAAACAGGGAGAAAAGATTGAGGTAATTACACAAGAACTGGACTGAAAATCAGTGGCAAAAGGTCTTATGAAGTGGTGAATCCAAATTTTAAATTTTTGGTCCAAATCATTATCAGTATGTATGGAGGGGGTCAGGGGAGAGGTACAATAGTCTCTACAGCCATGTGTAAAACACAGTGGAGACTGTCATGGTTTGGCCAGTGGTGCTGAGGATCTTGTCAAAACGGATGGAATTATGAATACAGAAAATACCATCAGATTTTGATCCACCATGGGATACCATCTGGAAAGTGTTAGAATCGGCTTAATTTTTAAGCATGATAGTGATTCCAAACACAATGCAGTAAAAGCCTACCTGGATAGAAAAACACACAATAGATTGGCCTTCCCATAGCCTGGACCTCAATATTATTGAAAAAGTGTGGAATCATCCTTACAGATAACGGAACAAATGGCAGCCAACATCCAAACAAGAACTTTGGAATGTCTTTCAAGAAGACTGGAGAACTACTCCTGAAGACTACTTAAAGAAATCACAAGAAAGCTTGCCTAAGAAAGGCAGGGCTGTGTTGAAGAGTGATATTATCAAATATTGACAGTATCTTTTATTGATCCCAGGGGGAAACCTGCTTAAAGCAATCGTTCCCATACCAGGAGTTAAACTCAGGCTGTCTGGAAGAAAACAAGGAACTTTAACCACTAGACCACGATAACTTACATGAACGCTAACAGAATTCTAGAAACTCAATTTTTGCCTTGTGTACTGTACTTCCATTTATTTTTGCATGTGATTCAGTAAAGTGTTTTGCCCATTTCTCATTTTCCTAGGGAAATATAAAGAAATAAGGAGTGTCCCCAGGCTTTTGCTCAGTACTGCATGCAGGGGCAGTTCTAAGGGTGGTTCTGGGGTGGCTTGGGGTGATTTACTTTTGCTTGAGTAAATCACATGAGACTTTTGTAGTTGGACGAATCAAATTACTTTCCTGCTAGCAGCTTAATTTACTTTGTCCTCTAGAAGCTTAATTGAGGTGAAACAACTTAATTTTAATGAAAAAGTTATGGTGATATTAAGTTGTCAAATTATTTCATTTCAGGATGTCCTGGTCCAGTTTTGCCCTTAACATTACCTTTAGATTAACAGTGGTAATCTTTCTGAACTGCAAATTTGTTTAACTAAAAGTAGTCTACTTTGATAACATTTTTTCATTTTCTAAAGCTAAGCTAAGCCAAGCTAAGATAAGATAAGATATTCCTTAATGTTCCCATAGTAGGGAAATTTCAGGTGTTTTAGCACCAAGATAAAGTAACAGTAGCATACTAGTATAAAATAGAAATCACAGCAAAGAGAAAATTCAATTAAGCAATTTCTCCCTAGAGACTAATAAAAGTAGTACTAATGATAATACTATTAATACTACTACTACTTCTACTACTACTGCTGCTATTACTACTACTAATAATAATGATAATAATGATACAAAACAATAGCATTAATTAAATTAGGAAAATAATCAAAAATACAATAAATTATTATTATAAGTAAGAAAAAAAATATATTTATGAATTTAAAATATTTTACATTATATACGTGTACATATCTTTCATTATTTACCCTTATATAATATTTGCAGAAAGTAGCAAGACCTTCCTTGCCTACAAAATTAAATTCTTTAGGTAACAGGGACAGTGCATGTTAATGGATGTCAATATAAGGAAATATAAGATGTAAACATGGCATTTTTAAAATTTAAATATATAGCAGCCTAATAGCTTTAAAAATAGTAAAAGCCAAAAAAGGCCCATGCCAGATTCATTTTGACTAAAATCCACCTGCAAATCAAGCATACTGGTAAGACAGCAGCTCTGCTGGTGAGAGTAAAGAAATTTATCCATGGGCTGTTTGCGTCCATGCCAGCTAAGGTTCAAGCAAATTAAGACGATAAGGACCCACATGATAGATGCAGGCTATGATACACATATTAAACCTTTTCTTTTAAATCAGAGTATAGGCTACACATTTTTAAAAATGGCTAAAGAAGCTCTTACAGGAATGATCAATAAAATTGAAACTGTCTAAAAAGACCATTTTTCATTTCAACATTTATCTAGACTTTTTTGTTGAAGCTGCAGGGAGCCACCGGAGATGGGCAAGAGAGCCACGTGTGGCTCCTGGAGCTGCAGGTTTGAGATCCCTTCCATGCATCATAGCAGGACAAGTGTCACAAAGCATCCCAGATACTTCCCTCCACCCACTCCACCCTGCTTGCACTCTCTTCTTCAGCCTTCTTGTGCTCTGTCCGTTGCTTTGGATGGTTGACTCCAGGTATTTAAACTCTTCCACCTTCGCCACCTCTACTCCTATAACCTCTTATTCCCTCCATTAGGATCTTAACCGCCTTTATTAATCCAAATCCAACTTCAGGCTGGAGGAAATGTGCGTCTTTGCGTGCAGTGCCACCTAGTGGCCCCTTTTCCTCTCCAACAACTTTGCAAACGTGAGCGCTGCTGTACTCTCGCGTTGTTTGATGAGGATTTCTCGTGTGTCCGCCATCCTTGTGGCTCTTTGCAGAAGGGCACAGAGAGGCCGAAAGAAGGGTGCCCGGTGTAGCAGGAACTTCATCCTTCAACCATGCTGTCCAGGCTTGTTTTTGTCTCAGGTATGCATTAGTGCAGCGTTTTAAGATGACAGAAAACCATAGTTTTCGCGGACGTCGCCAGACTGTGAAGCAGGAGAAATGAAAGTTTAGCTGAAGGGTAAAGTCAAGGCCGCACATTGAATGAGACGCGCTAATGCTAACTGAACATTGATAATACTCCTAAAAGCTGCTCGGTATGAGTAACAGGTTTATTGCGTGTGGATTTATATTTACAGTTGTCAAGAAATACCCTGGGTATTTTGTCGTTTCTGTATATTTTTATCAGATATCGCCACAGTTGCCTACAGCTAAGTTAATGGAAGCTAGCTGACGTTAGCGCTGGACGCCTAAATGTCACCTTATTGACAGCCAGCTTTGGCTTTAGGTGGAAAAATGTTTGTTTTGATGGCTCTCCAGACTCTCAATTTAAAGCCCATCAAGCTGCCACAAACACTCAAACTGCTCTCATCTGTCATTGTATTAGTTTGTCAGTTATGAGGTACACTTGTGTACAGCGTTATTATAATTTCCTATTTTCTAATCAGGTTTTATTTCTATTTCATTTTGAGTTTTTCATTTCTATTAAATTTAGTTTCAGCTATTTTCCAGAGTGGATTTGCTTGTTTCAGTTCAGTTTTTACTGTTCTAAAATATTTAGTTTTTTATAAGTTTTAGTTTTCTTTATTTTTATAAATTGGGTGGTTGTTTTTTCAGGGGAAGAGCTAAGCTGTTCAGAAATTATAACGCAAACACAACACTTTGTGAAGGCAGATGTCTCTGTCATGTAGCGATCCCGAGTCTCCATTAAAAAATGCTCTTAAGCCTCATCAGAAAGGCTGTCTTACCAAATTTGACACAACTGACATAGACTGATGATGTAGCTTCGGTTGCTCCCTTGTATTTCCTGTCAAGGGGTTGCCACAGTGGATTAATCCACATCAGTAATTTGGCAGAGATTTTACGCAGGATGCCCTTCCTGCAACCTTCCATGGTGAGAGGGGTGTGTGGAATCAATTCAGGGACCTTTCTTTTGTAAGGGAAATATGCAGACCACCACAGGGACACAAAACTGACAGACTCAAACTAAGAATGTTTGCTGTATATTTTTTATTTTATTTTAGTTAGTTTTGTGAGCACACAGTACCCTTTTAGTTATTTTTTAATGTTTACCAAAAGTCTAGTTTTTATTTTTATTATAGTTAACTAAAATGTTTTATCACTTCTTGTTTTAATTAAATATAATGACCGTGGTTCTATACCATATTCAAATTACTGTGCAGAGGTTTGGAGCAGCACACCGACTACATTGTAAAAAGAGCCATATGGATAATTCATAATGCTGGTTACAGAGATCCCACAAACTTTACCTTTGAGGATATACTTTTCAGTTGAAAAAAGGTGGTAAATTGCAATAAATCAGGTATATTTTATTGCAATATCACAGAATGTTTAAAATCTCAATAATATTGTGTCCTGAGTGAAATATCGTGGGGTCTCTGGTGAGTCCCACCTCTAATATAAATACTTGTGTATGTGTGCAGAACTAATATGCTTTGAACAAAAAGCAGCAGGTAGAAATTGAAGTCTGGACTACATTAAAATGTTGCAGTCTGGTAAAGGCAGATATGTTTTAGTGAGGTGTGTGTGCAGGAGGTATGATGGAGGACAATGGTATGGACAACAGTAAAGTGTTACAATCTGGTTTTTAGCAAGGGTGTGTGTGTGCAGGAGGTATGGTGGAGGTCACAGCTCTGGGGAAAAAGCTGTTCCTTAGTCTGTGACCCAGGTGGGTGGGATCTGTGGAAATGCTGCTTTCTTCTGGAGATGGCCAGTGTACAGCAAGTCCAAATCTAGAAGTGGTCATCCCATGGTCGCCTGCGCTGTTTTAACCTCCTGGGCCAAATCCTTGTGCTGCTGGTGTCCCACACAGTGATAGAAGATGCTCTCCACAGTGCCCCTGTTAAGAGGAGAGTCCAGCTTACTTAAGCTGCCTGAGGAAGAACAGTCTTTGTTTGGCTTTCTTCACCTTGTGAGAAGTGTTGAGCACCCAGGTGATGTCTGATGTGATATGGATGCCCAGGAACTTAGTACTCTCTGCATTCTCCACCTCCTCCCTCACAGTACACAGCCTACACCCTGGCAGTATTCAAAAACTGTTTTTTAAAAGAGATGGGGGGGGGATATAATTTGAGAAGGAGTTAGATTTAAAATATCTCTGTCTGTACAATATTAAAGGGTTTTTGTATTTCTGCATGTGGAGTGAAGCTGTGGAACAGATTGAGTACAGAATTGCAGCAATGTCCAAGCATGACCCATTTTAAAATCCAGTACACAACTATGTTTTTTACAAGATACAGTGAGGAAGACGGGCATTGACCTGATGTTCTCACAAACATTTATATTTATATTTTATTTAGATATGTTTGTGGTTGTAAATGCCTGTAAATATATCATTTTTGGTGTGTTACTGAATATATAAATTCAAGTACATGCAGAAATCTGTAAATATAAGACAAAAACAGAAAGTAAACTGATTATCATTTACTGAGTAATGGAGAAGGGGTGGGATTATATAAGCTTAGGTATCTTCATTCTCCTTTTTAAAAATGTTACTAGTGATACTTTTAAATTATTTAATTCTTTATTTTGTTATTTGCTTTATTATAACACGTTTGAAGTGTAATTCTATGTTTCGCTGCACAAAACACAGCATTTTAACACACAGCTGTTTTGCACTTATTGAGTTCAGCTTTTCACAATGTAGAGAGGTGTTTGTTGTTAAGAACTCTGTAAACAAATTTATGCACTCTACTTAAGCTCTTGTTTTTTTCCCCACTTGGTTGCAGCCAGTGCCCTGAAAGGGAGTGGCCCCATTGGAGCTGGGTATGTGTCTTTAGTATTGCTTTTTTCTTAGTTTCAGCATTTAATAATGCATTTCAGACACAAATTAAGCCCTTCTAAAATGTATTAATAATGTTGTCTCTCTTAGTCTGGTCCATGCATCTCGCTCGCTGCACACATCAACCCAGAGTCTGGCCCCAGTGCCCCCACTGCCAGAGAAGGGAGGGAAAGTTCGCCATGGCATCATCCCAGAGGAGTTTTTCCAGCTCCTCTACCCCAAAACTGGAGTCACAGGTGAGTAGTCTTTCATTAGAATATGCTCCCTCAAAGAAAATCAGTGACACACACAGAGTTTATAAATGACTTCAAACTAGGGCTGCAGCTACTAGTTATTTTGGTAACAATATTCTAGCCATTATTCCATCCGTTAATTGAATTATTGGATAAGAAATTTTTAAACTTTTTCTTCTCTTCCCCAAAGATTGAGAATTAATAATGGCTTTTTAACATTAAGTCATTGCACACTGGTGCTACTGAGCCTGTTGTAGAAATTCTAAACTGCAACTCTACCAAATTTGATAATTTAAAAACACAAAGCATCACAATGTTTCACCATTTTAGTCATAGTAGTATTAGGCAGCCCTGGATTTTAGCAGTTTGGAGAGAAAGTGTTCCATATATGCTTTCATGCTTCCTCATGAATAATTTGACTGTTACATTTTCACTTTTGTAAACATATTTCTATTTTCTAATAAAAATACACTTAATACAGTAAATAGGACCTGTCATTTTTTTCCTCTCATGTGTACGTCTTACTGACCTACACAATGCCCAAAGAAGAAACTTTTAAAAAATCACCCTACATAGAGAAATGTTGGCACTAAACTACACACACAAAAGTGTGTGTTACAAATTGATGCAGCCTCAGTAAGACATCACAAAGTTTTAGTTTTTGTTTAACCACAAAATAATTTGCTCACAGTCAGGGGCATCTTCATGGTACAGTTGATGTTTTGTATAATAAAACACTTTCTAAACTGCAAAACTCTTCTTGCATCTCAGCGTTGGATTGCCAGCCCTTCCTGCTCTTTATAGTCATGTTTAAGAGCTTGAATGTCCCTTCATCATTGCACTACTGAAAGAAATTAAATGGCTAAAACATTGCTTTCCTCCCTTCTCTCAATAGGACCCTACATGCTGGGTGCTGGCCTCATCCTCTACATGCTTTCCAAGGAGATTTACGTCATTAACCACGAGACCTTCGCTGCTGCCTCCATAGGTGCCGTGATCATCTATGGTGTGAAGAAATTTGGTCCAAGTGTTGCAGCTTTTGCTGACAAGCTGAATGAGGTAGACTGATAACCACATGGATTTGCATTTTTAAATTTGCTTCTAGCATTTTTTATGATCTTTACAATAAATGGATTGCGGTATGGGTGTATATCCTTTTTGTCAGGTTTTATTTGTGTTTTTCTTTGTTTTCTGACACACAGTAGAGAGGACTGTACCAAAGGTTTGCTCTGTGGTGTGCAACCTTCTTTTCAATCTCCCCAGTAAATTTTGCTGTGTTTTTCTTGTCTTCAGGACAAAGTGGCCAAGGCTCAGGAGGTAAAGGACCTTGCTATGTCCTCCCTGGCTCAGGCCATTGAGGATGAAAAGAAAGAACAGTGGAGAGTGGAGGGAAGAGCAATGCTCTTTGATGCCAAGAGGGTAAGCAGCACCAACAATCCTACATGTCAAATTAATTTCCAGTATATTTACTAATCCTACTGCTACCTATGTTTTCCATTTAACAGCATTTTGATAGGTAACTTTAAACTCCAAGAGTAGAAGCAATATAAGTTTTTTTGGCATGTATCATCCTCTAGAGGCAACAAGTAGAACTTACAGCAAAAATGTGATTGTCTAAAGAAATGTGCAAGGACGACTATGGTTTGCAAAAGCTCAGACACTGCAAGTGAACACATACTGAAAATGGAAGACTACGCCACTTTATTGGCCACTTAATTAGGCACACCTGTTGAAATGTTCACTAACGCTAATATCTAATTAGCCAGTCTCACCACACAGATCTGGATCAAAGAGGGTTTTGAAGGATTCTCCAGTATTGTGAGAGGGGGCAAAATTTAGCATGATGCATCATATTTTAACAAACACATGCCATGAAGAAATAATACACATGTGTGGGTATCAGCTTGTTGAAATTTGGCCTTGGTTTTCTATTAATAATGACATAGAAAAAGATGTACCGCTACTTTATTAGGTACACTTGTCCAACTGCTATTAATCCATATATGGAGTCAGCCAATCAGATGGCAACAACTCAATGCATTTAGGCATGTAGCCATGTTCAAGGTGACCTGCTAAAGTTCAAACCAAGCATCAGAATGAGGAAGAAAGGGAGTAAGGTCAGGTGTCATAATGGGAATCAAATCTTTTGCAATCCTTGTTTTGTTGCTGAAGAGAGTTCATTTGACTGACTGAGCTTTTTGTTTTTGGTCAAACTTTCCTTTAGGGTTGGCTGATTTATACAGATATTTCTGCCATTGGCAAGGGCTAGAATCCAGTATGGGTTTAAATGTTAATCTTATTAACATAAGCATTTTTACCTTCTTGAGAATTAAAGTCTATAAATAAGTAAATTGTCTCTATAGTATAGTAGTTTACATATTCGCCTTGCGAGTGAAACGTCTCTGGTTCCAGTCCAGGTAGGAACTTAAGCCACTCCCACCGTGGCAGGGTTGTGTGAGGAAGGACATTGGAGTAAAAACTATGCAAAATTATCAATGCGGATTAATCTGCTGTGGCGACCCCTTGAGGAAATACAAGGGAGCAGTGGAGATTGCTTTTAAATAAATAATTTGTAACGTGCAATTGCTAATACCACCTTAAGGTGGTGCCTGCCCATCTTTTTTTCATATTAAGCTAGACTGGAACATAATACCAACACTGATGGAGAATATTCACTGCACATAAAATGAACACATCAGCAGTCCCCAGATTTTGGACTGATGGTGGCTGGCTTAAAATTGTCAACATATTGCCCATGTGTACTTTTTATAGATATTGCGATAGTTATTGTAAAGTCTCTTGGGTACAGTATTCATGTAGTAAATGCCTCATAGCACTCCTTTATTTTGGGACCAACACTATTAAAGTCTGTATGTTTGTTTTGTTTTTCATATCTTCTCTAAAAATCCAAGCTGTAATTATAATTAAGTGTTTTTTTTGTTTTGACAAAAAAATTACATTGTTGTAGTCCGCAATCGGTTGTGACTTAAACAGCAACACAATATTAAGAGCAGGTAACGAGGGAATTTCACATTAATGTGGTTACCAGTTAAACATTTTTATATTTAGTAAAGATTTGCTTCTTCTTTTGCTCTCAGAACAATGTGGCCATGCTGTTGGAGACCAACTACAGGGAGAGGCTACATACAGTGACCAATGAGGTGAAGCGACGCTTGGACTATCAGATTGCGCTACAGAACCTCCACCGTCGGATGGAGCAGGAGCACATGGTGAACTGGGTGGAGAAGAGCGTCATCAGCAGCATCACTCCCCAGCAGGTCAGTCTCCTGTTTTCAGAAAGAAGCCTCTAGCCAAGAGACTCAGCTTAGGTTACAGACAAAAAAAAACGTGATTTTATGTATTTATTTTGCTTTCTTTTAGTTAATTTTTTCCATTTATTATGAACAGTGAAAATTAATACATCTGTAGCTATAGTGTTTTTTACTTTCTTTATTGACACATAAAAGTCCTTAATAAAATAAAGCTCACGGTGGTCCAGAAGTTTTTGAAGAAAGAATTTCAATGTAATCCAGTGATATTATTCATCCTTGAAGTTTTTTGTCATGAAATAATTGTTATAAAAGCATAACAAAGAACCCACATTTTACTCATCGTTCACATACCGCAGGCGTGTCAAACTCGCGGCTCGCGGGCCACTTCCGGCCCTGCCCCTACTTCCAGTCGCCGATTTGATGTCAAAAATATCATGTAATTTGGCCCTTTAAAGCACCACATTGCAATTATATAATGAAATGTGGACACATTGAATTAAATAATTGTAATGTGTAATAAATAAAGGCTTATGTGAATTAACATGTCATAGATTTTTGTTTTTATTGCATTTAGGAAAATATCTAAACTTATCTGGAAATGGGGTTTGTAATTGCTTTGGGCGAAGTCATTCATCTTTATATGTGAACGAGGCTTTTCAGCTGGCAAAGTGTATTTTACTTTCTCTTTATGCTGAAAGTATAAAACATACTGCAGTTGTCTCCTGTTACCACCGGCAGTAGTGAATTTTTTTGTTAGTTAGATGTTAAACCCGCCCCATCCCTCATTCCAAGCCCGAGGTAGTTCCAATCTTCTGAGAGAAATTGCCACATTAATGTTAATTTAGGCTTTCTCACTGTCTTTTGCCTCCACACACACTGTTGAGTGATGTTGAGATCAAAGCATTGTGGGGCCCATACCATCTATTGCGGGTCTTATTCTTGTTGTGGCTGAATATAATTTTTATGACTGGCTGCATTTTTTTCGAATGAATCTAAACATCTCAAATGTCTAAAACCTTTACATAATACTGTGCATACAGTCCCTGACCAAGATGCATCCTGACTCAGGCCAAAGAGCTTCAGCTTGATTAATTACTCTGCAGAGGTCTACGTTTCAAGGAGTTGCTGACAGCAGGCTTGAGGCGCTTGGTGCACAAGGTCTGCAGTTGGAGGACCTCATGTCATTCCGATAATGTATCGCAGTTTTTTTCCTGTTTGTTAAAGCAATTCTGCTTCCTGTGGCATCTGACCCCTGACCAAACTGTGACACAGAGGCTTCATAAGCAGTCTGTCGAATAGCTTGCTGAGTCACAATATTTGCCTGTGCTGATTTCAGATTGCTGCAGTACACTGAATTGAGCTTGCACTGCCATTGACAGCTTACATTACATTACTTTATTGTAACGCTATTTACCCTCATAATGCATAATGTGTGGACCAAATGCAAAAAACCTCACACATCAGGTTTACCTTGAACCTCTGGAGTCGACGGACACGCTGATGCGTCCAAATCACATGACCGCAAATCACATGACACAGCTGCAACACGCAGCTGAGTCTCCATTTAAACGTATGTTAAAAGTGCAGACTTAATGCTATTTGCCAGTTTTAAATCATGTTGATAGGCCAAGTAAAACCAGAGTTATAATAAATAATGTGGGCCATGATTTTTCTGTGCATTGGGTACAGGAAGAAACGGGAAGGAAAGCAGGGAGGAGAGCACTTGCAAGAAGAAAAAAGTCATACCCCTTATCCTATTGGTGATAAAATGCATCACATCAGCAAATCAAAACATGGCTTTTGGTTGCTAAGGAAGAGGGGAATGTTTTGGGAGTGACAACAGCAAGAGAGAGACACACTCACATGCACACAGACATAGAGAGATAGTGAGTTTTGAGAGTTGAGAGAGTTGTGACATTGCGATGTGCCCCTGTGTGTTGTGATGGACAGAAACAGTTTTTTCTGGCATGTCACAAATAATTTGCGTGGCATCTTATTGTGACACCTTCCTCACACAGCAGTTTTTCACCAACAAAAACTCCCAGTTGAAAACATTACGGAGACAAACAAAAAGCACACAAAAAAAAGCACACAACTGCGTTATACCCTGATTTTAAAAAAATCCAACGTACAGCAATATCTTTGTTTTCCTTTCATTTATTGATAAAGATGGATCAGTGTCACCACTCGACAATCACACATATTAACTTCAAAGTGTGCTGAAGTCCAAGCATGAATTTCTGTTTGCGCATGCCCAGACAAGTCTGTTTTTAAAGATATGACATGGAACTCTAGCAAGGCAGATTGAATGTATTATTGAATATCTTAGTCATGACAATATAAATTTAATACATCAATGGAAAAATTACCTAAAAAGTGTCTTGATTGGCGAGGGTTTGTGGTGATAGCCTTTGACCATTACTGATCCCCAGCATTATCGTCTTTGGCACAGCCCTGCTTGGTATTTATATACCACCAGAGGAGTTGTAGGTTTCTGTTTATTTTCAGATCTCTGGCCCAGATGTGAATGGTACATCTGGATCTAAGAGGGAAAAATTAAATTTTTTATGTATGAGACAAATATTTCTGTCTTTGCTTTTATACCTACCAAGTTGTGAACAAAGCACAAGTCCACATAAAGACGTAGAAATAAAATGAATCTGGATCTGAGCCAGAAGAAAATGGGGATGTTTTTTAACATTTTATGTTCTTTTTCCAGCTTTTAATCCACTAAGAGTAATCTATCATAATCACGAGAGAAACTCACACCTCTCTGGTACATTAGGTTGTTTCTTGAGTTCACCTGGCTCTGATCTGGATTATCACTCAAAGGCAGTAGCTCTCATCTGGGAGATATTGTCTTTGTCTCCTTTATTTTGAGAGTTATTTTTTATTTACAACTGAAAAACAGTGGTGATGTTATCTAAAGGGATGCATGTTAAGCAACTTAGCTGCAAGTATTTATAGACTCTTTCCAAAGAGACAAATCCACCCCTGGTAAGTAGGGATGCAACAGTATGCAAAATTTACCTTTTGAATAACTTTCTTTTCTTTTTTCTTTCAGTGTTCAAGATTATTAATATATTCAGTAGCACCTTATTGGCCAAAAAATTTACCTTAACAGGAAAAACACTCAAATGCTGCAAGCTAACAGTAAGAGTCTTGACTATAATTAACAATTACAGCCCGCCATGTAATTTTTGGTTGGAAAAACCTCGTTAAAGCTTCATTTATACCTTTGTGGTGGATCTAAATTGAGCCTATAATGTACTGGCTGATGCCACTGAATAACTTCACCCTGGGATTAATAAAGTATTCTGATTCTGATTACCAATGTCTATGCTTTTGTGAGACGTTCCTGCATTGCCCTGCAGTTCACTGCCGAGGCACTAGTTGGCGGTGGGGCGGTGGAGAGAAATTGATTTAAAAAAAAAAAAACACGGCGAAAAAGTAGCCAGAAATGGCTAGAAGGAAATGACAGTACCGAACTGTACAATCACAGCCGTTGTGGTCTGTGTTGACACGATGTGCTGTTGCATATCTTGGGAGGTGCACATCATGTTTCACGAGGGTTTTTGGCTAAGACGTACCTATAACATTGATTTAGTGCACAAGCATAAAGTAACCTCAAGGCTATCTAGCTTTTTTCTCTTAGCTCTGGGGGACATGGCCACTTTGATTGGAAAAGAAGAACAACTTTCTGTCACTGGACAAAAGCAACCAGAAGCATAGTATCTGCCACAGCTTCTTTATAAAAATTGGCATAACTTATATGATTTTTATCCACTGTTTAATGAAGTCCTTGGCTCTAATGGGGACTATTATTTACAAAATGAACGTCATGTACTATTTGGTATTAATTGAAACTGATGATTTCTTCACAACCTTCTGCCCCATGCTGGCCAGTCGAAAGAATGCAGATTCAAAGCACTTCCACATTTGCTTCCTTTCTCAGGCCCAGAACTTATCTCCATCTTTTATGTACAGAATGTGATGTCTGTGCTTTTTGTTGATATGTACAGTGTGTGCAGCAATGTTACAAAAAGTTACAAGGCCAATTCAAACTCAGCATGTATTAAAATTTACAGTGTTAAGGGTTTACCCTGCAAGCATGCTATAGCTGATGGACAGCAACTGGTGCAATAAAATGTTCCAAGTGGAACTCATGCCAGGAGAGCAAGTATGGAGACATAAATAGACCTCTGACAGTAATTGTCACTCAAAGGGTGTGAATACATTTCACGAGGAATATGCGTACTGTTGAGTGTGTGTATATACCTGCAAAATAGAGTGTGTTAAGATCTGATCTTTTCCCCAGTAGGGGATTAATAATGTATATCATCTTCTTCTTTTTCGTATTCTTCTTCTTCTTCACCCGTACTTGGTAGTCTCTCATTGGCTGCTAGCCTAGCTACAACACAGGTATACACACACACACACACACACACACACACACACACACACACACACACTCCCGCACTCCTCCATACGTAATATGACTGTCAAAGGACTGCTTGCCTTTCTTTTTTTCCAGTGCTGAGCTGGACAGGTGCTGCTTGGCTCTCATTACCAGCACTAACAGAATGTACTAATTATGCCACACTACGCAGTGTGTCCTTGCACATCCTGATATGGAATATCCTTAAGTCCACCAGTGTCAATATATGGCCTCTTGAGTTAATGTTGCCGGTTACAAATTATTTAAAAGTACATGTTGGTTTTGATTTCTGTAACAAGTGTAGCAGTTTCAGATGGTTTGTTGCTAGCTAATACTTACATTATGCTTTTTAATGAGAGTAAATGCTAAATGCTTTTTCCTCTATATTATTTTTCGTATCCATCCATATATCCATCATCTTCTGTGTGTTGTACACTATATAGGTAAAGGTATTGGGCCACCTACATATAACAGCTATAGGAGCTTTTATGACATTCCATTCTAAATCAACAGGCATTATTATGGTGTTGGTCCCCCTTTTACAGCTATTACGGCTTCCACTATTCTAGGAAGGCTTTTTACAAGATTTTGGAGTGTGTCTGTGGGAATTTTTGCCCACTCATCCAGAAGAGCAGTTGTGAGGTCAGACACTGGTATTGGACAAGACGGCCTGGCTCACAAGTTCTGTTCTAGTTTATCTTAATGATGTTCAGTAGGGTTGAGGTCAGTGCTCTGTGTGGGCCAGTCAAGTTTTTTGTCACCAAACTCATCCAAGCGTACCTTTATGGGTCTTGCTTTGTGCAGTGGGGCGCAGTCATGCTGGAAAAGAAAAGGGCCTTCCCCAAACTGTTCTCACAAAGTTAGATGCTTTGAGTTGTCCGAAACGTCTTGGCAAACTAAGGCATTAAGATTTCCTTTCAGTGGAACTAAGGGGCTCGGGCTAATCCCGGAAAAACAACCCCAAAGCATTATCCTGCCTGCACCAAATTTTACAGTTGGCACAATGCAGTCAGGCAGGTAATGTTCTTCTGGCATTCACAAAACCCAGACTCGACAGTCAGACTGCCAGATAAAGAGGTGTGAGTCAGCTACTTATTTCAGCTGCTGGGTTCAGTACACTTCACATCACTCCATGTGATGCTTGGCATTGTGCATGTTGTAAGACTTCCATGCAGTCTCCAACTTACTTCTGTAAGTTTGTGTGGCTGACTTGCTGCAGTCTCTAAACACCTCCACCTTGCAATAATACTGTTTACAGCTGCTCATGGTATATCTAGGAGGGAAGAAATTTCTCAGACTGAACTGCTGAAAAGGTGTTATCCTCTTACAGTACCACACTTAAGTTCAGTTAGCTCTTAGAACAACTCATTCTTTCACAAATGTTTTTCAAGGCAGACTTTATGGCTAGGTGCATGATTTTATTTATACACCTGTGACAGTGGGATTGAATGAAACCCCTGAATTCAGTGATTAAGAGGTGTGGCCCAATATTTGTTCCTTATAGTGCATAAACCAATTATTAAAAATAGTAAGTTCAGTAGAATATGTGACAACAAGGCAGCATTTATCCAGAATGCTTTGAATATGTTAGTTATTGATGGTATTAATATTTTTTTTTAAAAAATCCTTGCGTGTCTGTTTATACAGTTATAAGAATACCAGAAAGTGGGCCACATGTGTTCAGTTTCTGTCTCTTTCTGTCTTACTCTCTTGATAAGAGACCATTTTTCCCTGACTGGTGGATAGAAAGAGTGTCCTAACTGTCAGAAAGTAACTAAGAGTGTAAAATAATGTGAGGATGAAGTCATGGGGTCAGGCAATATATTGTGACATAGTGTGTATTGTGAAATAAATCCCCAAAGTGCTGTTTTTGGCATGTTAAGTGGGAGGAATTTTTCCCCAATTAGATAAAAGGTTCTATTTATTAGCCTAACCAAGATTGCTAAATAAGAATGTTGCAGTCATATATCAAATCCTAAATACATATTATTTTTGCATAAATGAATTATTGCATCTAATTTTGCTTTCAGGGTTTTGCAAGAGCCAGCCATATGGGGTCCTCAGGGAAATCTATGAGGCAATTATTTCACTGGTAAAGATTTAGATAGTCAGCCTCACAAATCTAAACGTGAAACTCACTAAAAACTGCTATAGCTCAGTATCCAATTCTCTCTCTCAGCACTAACTACGTGTGGATGTCATTAATGGGTGCATTACATTGTGCTGTACATGTATATATACTTTAGTGCAAACATAAATCTTTGCATTAAGGCAAAGGCAAAAATTATAGGCAAACTTTATTTTGGTGTTTTATATTTAGGGATCTTGTTTTAGTTCAGTTAGTAATTCCAGTGTATTTACCTCACAGTAAGGTGTATTTAAGATTAATTATGGACTTTTTTGTGGAGCAGTGAGCATTTATAATGTGAATTTAAGTGGAGACAATCCCTACTGTACATCTTTGGGAAGAACTTAATACCTAGCTTTCGTATGGTTTTAGTTGTCATAAATGCATCCTCTAGTTTACTGGTAGATAATTGAAGAAATATTTTGACATAGCATAAACTATAGGATTTTCCTAGAGCAAGACATTCAGAGAAATTTGCGCCATGAAAAAGCAGATATAAGGGCAGTGTAGTGTTTTAAGTTTTTTGTCATGTTACATTTTGGTTTTATAATTGAACAGTGAAGAATGAAGATGTGGCTGCTTATGCATCTTGGGTTAACTTTGACTTTCGGCCCCCTTAGGTATTTCTTCGTCAGAACGGTATCGCTGAAAAAGTGAAGGGCCTTTTCAGTCCTGTGATCTGCTTTGTGTTAGTGGTGTAATTTTCATTGCTCTCACACACATTCCTCCTTAAACGTCTTGAGTCTCTCAGTCCCATAGGGACCTATTTTGGCCAAAATTAATTTTTCACCAACTTTGCAAGAATATACAGTGGGTACAGAAAGTATTCAGACCCCTTGAAATTTTTCACTTTGTGTCATTGCAACCATTTGCCAAAATCAAAAAAGTTCATTTTATTTCTCATTAATGTACACTCAGCACCCCATCTTGACAGAAAAAAACCCAGAAATGTAGACATTTTTGCAAATTTATTAAAAAAGAAAAAATATCACATGGTCATAAGTATTCAGACCCTTTGCTCAGTATTAAGTAGAAGCACCCTTTTGAGCTAGTACAGCCATGAGTCTTCTTGGGAATGATGCAAGTTTTTCACACCTGGATTTGGGGATCCTCTGCCATTCTTCCTTGCAGATCCTCTCCAGTTCTGTCAGGTTGGATGGTGAACGTTGGTGGACAGCCATTTTCAGGTCTCTCCAGAGAGTTTCAATTGGGTTTAGGTCAGGGCTCTGGCTGGGCCAGTCAAGAACGGTCACAGAGTTGTTCTGAAGCCACTCCTT
>VUQH01000372.1:4271-17701 GCA_015106775.1 Etroplus canarensis | reverse complement strand
TCAGGCCTCTCTCTTCGTCTTTTCTGCTCCTGCACCCATTCTGTCACTAAATCTTACTTTCTGTTCCTTTCTGTATTCAAGTGTGGGAACTCTATATCATCCAACATTGTATCATTTCTTTCTCTTTGTTCTTATCTTACCTATTTAAAATTATTGTTTCATCTTTCATCTTATTTTAAGTATGCTAAATTCAATCTAAGATACTTAAATAGCTTTTCTTTTTGCAATATAATACAAGAGCAAAATGACAGTGGCCTTTCTTACTGAAGCCAACATGCAGCAGTGCTGCTGAGATAAGACACATTTTTGTCTCACAGTAAAGAAATATTATATGAATGTGTAATGTATGGTAGATCAGAGCTGTTGCAGAGCTCTGGTTTACTCACTGAGACATCTTTGTATATACATGGTAACTGCATATTTATAAATAATTCATGAGCTGTCAATCTGTCAGCAGACTTTCCAGTCTTTCCTATATTCATTTCAACAAATCTTGTTTTACCACAGACACTGCTGCCCAGTTGTCTTCTGCTATCAAGCTTGATACTTTTTTCCTGGGCTGTTTTATTTTATACGTTCACCCCTCCAGCTTCAATGTTCAGGCAAGATCCAGTCTACTGAACTCCTCACATGTTCTGCTCAAAGCCAAAATCATCCAAAAAAGAACTAGGAGTCTTCTTTAGTCACCTGAGTCATAAAGCAGTCTTATATAATAGAGTTCCAGTATTTCTTTCAGGGGTTACCATGTCTGCTTATTTACTTATTCTTTGGAACTATACTACAGTAGAAAATTTTGATACTTGGCTCCACAATTAAGAATTCTTGACAAGTATGAGTTTTTAATGGGCCCTATTTTCTTCAATTCAGTCATGCAACTAATAAAAGAATAATACCACATTCTTCTTTTGTAATCAAACATAGTTAGGCCATAAATTTATGGACAATGACACAATTTTTATAATTTTGCCTGTGTACAACAGAACAGTAGATTTTAAATCAAACAATCAAAATGTGTTCGAAGTGCAGACATTCAGCTTTAAATCAAGGGTTTTAACAAAAATGTTGCATCAACCATTTAATCCTTTCATTGTTCCAAAGATTTTTTTTTCCAGAACAGGGCAGGCAAAATCTAATCTGGCCTTTCTGTCCTTGAGTATAACTTCCACTTTGTTGCAGACCCTTTCTATTTACATTCATGAAGGCTTCTCTTGATTGTACACTTTGACAATGATACATCAACCTCATCAAGAATGGTCTTCCCTTGGCTAGATGTTGTGAAGAGGGTTTTCTTAACTAAAAAAAGAAAAAAAAGAATTCTGTGATGATTCACTTTAGTTGTTTTGTTTCAGACAAAAGCTGGCCAATGGAGAGTCTCTCTCTCTCTCTCTCGCTCTGTGTGTGTGTGTGTGTGTGTGTGTGTATATATATGTATGTATATAAATATATATATATATATATATATATATATATATATATATATATATATATATATATATATATATATATGTGTGTGTGTACACACACATATATACATATTTATTAGGGGGAAGGGGGTATTTAAAAATGGTGTGCAGAGGCAAAATTACAAAAACCAATTTGTTATTGCCCAAATAACTATGGACCTAACTGAACACTTTTTTTAGCTAAATGAGGCATCTAGACTACCTGATATATTTTCATGGTGTGCTCACAGTTATTTTACGGTGATCCAGTGACTGAACATCTTTAGATCCCAGAGGCACTTGAAAATGGTTATTTTATACCTCATAATGTAGGATAGAGAGCTGAAGAAACAATACTGTCCAGTGAAAGTAAAATGTTCACATTTCATATATTTTCTATTCATCATTCATTTATGCATCATTCAAACAGCTATTTAACTGAATTTTGAGTGTTTTAGACTTTTAGTTCACCTTCAAAATCTGTAGTTTACCTGTGTTGACTCCTCCAGTGAATATCCAGGCCCCTGTTGTCATGGCAGCCTTGATGAGCCCTTTGCCAAAAACCTGCTTGAGTTTGGGCTGCAGTTCAAAGTTTTGCAGGCCCCCGTGGACTGAGATGAGCAACTTGGGCAGTTCCAGCTGCCACTCCTTGGTCATCAGGTGGAGCAGCAGGTCAGGCTTGGTGTCATAAGACACTCGTACATACTGCAAACAGTAAAATGCGTGTCAGTGATGTACAGTAGCACACATGTATAAAACTCACCAATATGGTGTCGAAGCATTTCTGAGACACACATCTACACAAATGTGAACACACTATATGATAAAAAGCGATTATGAAATCTGTGAAGTAAGGGCAAAATGATGAAACTGAACTTTTATATGTGCCTAAGCATATGATTTTCATTTCTCAAGTTAGAAAATACATTGAACAGATGTTTTCTATGATTGAAGAAGCACATGTATTATGGAGCATCTGTTTTCTATCTAATGTACCCTCAGAAAGCCAACCTGACATGTGTCTGGATGAATAATTTAACACTGAGAAAAAAATCAGACATAATTTAGGCTTAACCATCTGAATTCCCAGATTGCTGCAGTAACGTGTGATATGGCTCTGTTGCCGCAGTTATCATAGATGGTGATTGTGTGAATAAAACAGACCATCAGATTGCATTAGAGATGGCTCAATTAATAAGGGAAAATATAATCTGCAACAATCTCATAACACTTAAGTCTTTTAAAGCAATAATTACACATTTCCACCAAAATTTTGGTACTCTGATTTTATGGTTACTGACAGACCTTCTGATGTGATACATTTTGTCATTCTCCATAAGGTACACAATGAGCCTTTATGAGTCCTCTTTTCAGTTTCAGTTTCATTCTGTATTTGTACTATGTATCAAATAAATCATTGGGCAGAAACAAATATTCATCCATTTTCAGCAAAGTAAAAATTCATTTTAGTCACCCAATCATCTAACACCTTCCTCCTCTGTACCTGTGTGCTGTCAAATTACAAATTACTGAAGCAACAAAGAATATGTTTAGATCACATTATGCCCTTTCAGCTTTCACCACTGCCTGAAAATTTCACAATCCTCTTCTATCATATTCTATAAGAAATACTCAGTCTGCTCTCTCTTTATCATCCATGTTTAAATCTAACTTTATGTGCCCATTTTTCATAAAAGTACATGTACTAAACATCATTCTACCATTTTCAGAGCTACTCTTATTTACGCAAGAGAGGTTAAAAAGAGGTGTCCAAGCTTAATGGCTCCTCCCTTGTACTGTTTGAAGGTGTATTTTTGGATATCTAAACCCTCTATTCTGTTCTTGTTTGTCTTAAGATGTCAACTATGGTCTTTAACACTGACCAGACAAACACGCAAATGCACTCTTAAAGCTCAAAAAAAATATATTTCCTGCAATGTTGCACTCATGTATGTGTTACCAAAAAATTTCAGAACCTTAACAGAAACACGATTTGCAGTCCAGCTCTGGCTAAGGTCTCTGTTGCATGAAATAACAAGAGAATAGCGACTCCTTTCATTTGTGTTTCCTTTTGTTCAAAACAATCACATTGACCATTTCCATAAAGCTCAAAGTGAATGTTGTCAGCTCTTTATTCAGAAAGGAACTTTCCTTTCTTACTCAGTGGGGAATTCGAGGCTTGGACAAAACATCTAATGTATTTGCTTTTCTAACTTTCTTCAGTGCAGGAGGTCACGTTCCCGAACAGAAACACTGGTTTTCTAATATGATCAGAGAAATACTATAAGCTGAACTTTAACACATTTTAGCTGGCCTAAATTGCCTCCTATAAGACTGAGATTGATCACCTCCATTTAAGGAGGCATGGACTAGGGTCGTATGTTGGGGCAGAGCACTAACAAAATGCAGCACTGTAGATATGTGAAGAGAGTCACCATGGCTTTGTTGGAGTGTCCTCCTCCCTGGAACTCAATGGTGCCGAAGGCATCAGTGGGGCTGAGCTGTGTGTGTTTGCTGATTGACCATTTCTCTGAGAGGCTGTCATTCTTGGCCAAACGCTCTGCCTTATCATTTTGACTAGACGAGATGCCTGGTGGCAAGCCCACATGCTGACCTATCAGACGACCACAACAGCACCTGAACAAGAGGAGAAATAAAAGTGAATAAGACTGGGATATTACGCAATCCCTCACAGACAGTAATTGAAATCTTGAGAAGTATGAGCCCCGAGCAAAGCTATTGTGTCACTGAGAAGGAAAAAGGAGAGTAAAAGACAGATTATATGTGACTTACAGTGGGAGAGAAAAAGAGCATGAGAGCTGCCATGGCATGTATCTGGTTAAAGGGGTAGTTTGTCATCTGACATTTAAGTCTTTATTAAGCTTTATTTATGGTCCTGCATAGAATAACAGCAGAACAAACGCTAATGCCTATGCAAGTGGTCATTTACACTTACACTTGAGCCTGGAGTTAGTGCATTGCTCTGCGTCCACGAGTGAAACTGAGGTGATCATGTACAGCTTGTGGCTAATACATAATGAACAACAGTTATTTTACTCAAATGCAGGAGAGAGAGAAGGATTTAGGATCAATTAAGTCTATACACAGATTGTCAAACTACGAATTACTACGCATATGTCTACAATGACAGAATCTTGGCAATTGTGTTAGCACTGTAAGCAAGCCAGATACAATCACGGCCTATCACATTTTGTTCAATGGAGGCATTATTCTTATGCAAATCAGTGTACTGTGTTTATACGGCATATTACAATCAAAAGAGCCAATTATAGTTGCTGTATGTAGTTACATTTCTGGGAAGGTGTATATCTGCCTAGGGTATGTGGCTGTGCCTAAGAGGAATGGAACAATTGGCTGGCCAATGCAAAATTTTACCGGCTCTGTCTCTTTTTGTTTTCTGTTCCTTAGATTTGTCTCTTTTACTACCTTGTTCTCGTCTCATTCTCATTCTTAGCAACTATAGGAGATAGCAAAACGGCAGTTAAGAACTGCATGAGCACATTCTTATTCAGAAGTGCTGAATGCAGCTTTCATATTCAGTGTTTTAACCTTACAGGAAGAAGAGGGAGCCCAGGGAGAAATGGAGGGAGGAGGCTGCGATTATCACTTCATGTTTCCATCATGTCCTACCAAAGGTACTTTGCCTTCCTCTTGCTCACATGCGAGCACAAAGGTTTATGACTAAAAAGAATGAGCTGATTCAATCGTAAGGAACATCTTTTTTCCTTCCTCTTGCTCCTGGCTCTCGCTTGTTTTCCTCTACTAAATTTGCGTGCCTAACAAACTTCCTGCCTGTATGAGTGTTTGTGATGGCTGATATAGTTTATTCAATAGAGTTGACTCTTTGAGGTTTCTTTCCAATATGAACAACATCAGGTGTAGTAAAGATTTAAATGTCAAGCTGACAGTGAAATTATAGAACAGAATGAAAACAAAGGTTGAATAAACAGGTGTGAAGGCATCTCTCTAAAACTAAAATTAATTGTTCTAAACCACTGTTATCATTATGGTCCTGTTTAAGACAACTTATAAACAAAGGCCTCATAAATGTACTTTGACATAGACGACGCCAGAGTGATAAGCAGTCAATCCTCCGTAGCCTAATAAAATAATGTAAAAGGTATTAATTTGCAATTGACTCTAAATCCACTAAACTGGCTATTTTTGTTTGTATAATGGTAGTATTTTGGCTCATTAGTGTGAAGCACCAGCCCAGGATGCAAATAGAGGACACTGTGATGTTACTCTGAGGCATGTTTTAAAAGACCAACTATGAAATAACAAAGCATAAACTCAACAATATAAAACTCTGAGATTTTTTAAAATTTCCTTTCACATCTATACTCACCTATGGGGGTCTTTGGCGCTCACTATGATATGAACACATTCTCTTTTGCTGAATGCTCTTTCTATCCACGATTTCTGTGCCTGCAAAAAAAAGGATAGGAAAACTCAGTCAGTGTCAAATAAAGGAGCTGTGAACTAAGCATGGAGAAGTGACATCCAAAAGCAGAAACGGTCTTGTGTTATGAGTACATTAGTGCTTCAGGAGTTCACAGAGTCCCGCTTTCTTGGATGGCAAACAGAGCATAAACTATAACTATAACTGGCAACACATATGAGTATCTAAAGACACTCATATGTGTTGCCAGTTTAGTGTGTGTATTCCTACTTCATGTATGGGTGCACATTTGTTTGAAAAGGTGTGGGTAGCTATTTCTACATGTGATTTGATGCAGCTAGTGAAATGGTGCTTTTGTGAGACATATCTGCTGCAAATCTGAGTGACAGGGGTACTGACTGGAGTTAATTGTCCTGCTACAGACACAGCCAGAAAGACATTGTGAAACTACAGAGGGTCTCATATACAGCACAGGAACACAAACTCTAAATGAACTTAATTTATATAGCATTTTTCTGGTCCAACATTGAACGCTAAAAGCATGTTACACTACAAGCCACAATTACAGTACATGTTACTTTTTTGAAATAATATCACATGCCCACACTGATGTATGCGCTGCAAGTAGTTCAGTGGCACTTCCATATGCAGACCCAAGGAGTTGAGGATCAGGTCCTTGACCATGTGATTAGTGATGATCTGGCCTATCTCCAAAGCTGTGATATTTCTATATACAGTTGACATTTCTATACATACTGTACAGGCATGAATTATTGATATTGATCCACAGTAACCACAGTTTTGATAGCACCAACAGTCTCTGGCAGAGTTGACAGTGACCTGTAAGTAATAATGTTGCATTTTCAGAATATATATATAAGTAAACTAGTGAACAGGTACCATGAAATGTCAGAAAGTGAACCAACTAAATCCTCTCTGACATTTGCTTTGAAAATCGCCCACAGCACTAAGGAAACTATGCTGTATTTGGTGGTATTTGCCTGTATGTGTGTCGGCATTCTGTCATATTGTTACTAGAAAGTGATTGTCATATTGTTATTACAAGATGGCATGTCAGTTTACAAGTCCCTCCATTGATTTTTTACATGCCAGGTACTTTTTAATTCCATGTCAAAAAAGATCAGTATTTCTGTTTTCCTGTTTTTGCAATGCTTTCAGGTGTAATTGTATTTTAACTTTGGAAACAAAATGTACTTCAACCAAAACAGATAGGCACTGCCCTCTGTTTCATGTTTATTTTCTATTTCTGATTGTGTGAGAAAGCCACCCTCTGCCATTTAAATGTAATTCTTTCTACTCAGCACTTTATAGTTCAGCAGATGCACTTCCTGGGTTGACACCGCCATTCCAGGAAGTGTCTGTGTGAGGTTTTGTGGCGACACCAGTGGTCCAGAATAAGACCGAATGTCACTCACAGGACATCCACAGACAACCAGGAGGGCACACAGATCAGACACCCAAACCCACACTACAGAGGGAACAGAACAGCCATGAAAACAAAAGAACATAGCTTTTTCTACTCTGGGAGAGCTGCCCCAGCTTTTCTCCCAGCCAAAAGAGCAAAGAGCTGCTTGTACAGGGCTTTCTCCACTGTCACGGCTACAACAACACACGCCCCATCCGCCTGACTGACCTTGTCACACCAAGGCATGCCAAAACCCACCACAATTGCCCACAATTAGGCCGGACCTGCACACAGCCACACTTACCCTAACACCAGACTTCCCACGATTAACCATTACTCTAGGGGGCTGAAGGGGCTGCTTTTTACAGATCACCTAGCCACGATGACTCAGCGGGCCACAACAACACCCCCAGCCCCATTCTTTCTCTGACATGCTAAAACTGTATTCATCCGCCAGCTACCCTTGGCACAAAATAGAGCTGTTACTTTTTTAGCACTGATAATGCTGACTTGGCTGATAGAAAAATCACCAGCAGAAACCCAAAAAAATTGTTAATGTTCTACAGGAAACCTCAAAAATAAGGACCAGAGAAGTTCTACCCAGTTGCATCCAGTATAGAGTTCCTTTCCCTAGATCCCATCGCTCCCTATTCCCAATTAAAATTAGTTTTTCTTTCTTTTTTCTTTTACATATGGGATGCACACTTCTTCACTCTCTTTGTCTCAAACTGTTGTGCCTGGTTCTCTTGCTCTTCTGTTCTTTAGTCTTGGCTAATAACAATCATACAAAAATAAGCAGTGCATGAAATAAAAACAATAAGCACAATTTCTAATATTTATAGCACGAGTCATAGAAACAGGGTGGCTGTGGCTCATGAGGTAGAGCCACTCGTCTTCCGACAAGAAAGTTGGTGATTTGATCCCTGGCTTCACCAGTCTACATGTCAAAACGCCCATGGGCAATACACTGAACCCCAAATTGCTCCTGATACATCCATCAGGGTGTAAATGAATGCATGATCTTTAAATGCACTTTAAAGGCATAGAAAAAAAGTGCCATATGAATGGGTGAATGAGGCCTGCAGTATAAAATGCTTTGAGCGCTCAGTAAGAGTAGAAAAGTCACTATATAAGCACCAGTCCATTTACCGTTTACTTATGAGATTTGACATGGCGTGATGAGATGGCACGCAGCCTGCACTTCATTGTGTAATTAAGATTTATCACTGAGAAGCACTCATATCCACACACAAGAGCGCCAGCTGTCTAGCAAATTATTGGATTGACTCTTATGCTTACATGTGTGTTCGAGGCCTGATATACAGCAAGTGTGCAACAGCTGACAGACTGTAAGGGGTCTTGACTCCATTACACTTAACTTCTATCACGTCCATCCTCTTTTCTCTCTCTTCCAGCTCCCTTACTATTGTGTCTCCTCTTTGTTATTGGCACTGGCAGGGAGCTGAATTGAGAACCATATCCAATCAGCAACCTAATCTGTCCGCTCTGTCCCTTTTCCTCTCCCGTTCCTTTATCTTTTCCTTTTAACGAATGACTCAGCTCCTTATTTGACCATACAGGTAAGCCAGCAGAAATTTATACAGTGAATGTTTTAACATTGAATATGTTGCCATTGTATTACTTCTAGAGCTGCTTTAATTCGTCATGATCCACTGTTTGTGGACCTCTTGAGTGCTTCACAATGAATTTATTTTTACTGCCAGTTCAGAGATGAAAGTAAGAAAAAGGCAAAGCTGCTTTCTACTTTTGCTTCACTTTGATTTTACACGTATCAGGAATGACATAACTCAAAGAGATATTACATTTTTGACAAAATAAATGTCAGTAGACAGTGAACAAACATATGATGCAATCAAGATGAACCAAGGTCAGACCATATTAATGCATGAGTATCAACAAAGATAAAGTTTTCACACCTTAAGTTGAAAGCAAGCACAGTCTAAAACAGAAACAACAATTTAATAAATAATCACTTATCTGGTTCTCATTTAAAACCCTTTTTCAATGATTTAATAAAATATTAAACAAACCGATAAGCTCAGTGTGAAGATTTTAAATGAATATTACAAAAAAATTACGATAGCTGTAAAGTATACTCATTTATGTTAAACGCAAGACACTGTTTTAAAATTTTCAGCCAGTGAAAAGAGATGGAGCAAGACATCCACAAATACAGAGATTATGAAAAGAATAATAATAACGTGGACTTAGTGTGTGCAATTAAGCACCAAATGATAAATGACAATAAATTGATTAGAGGTTTTGAAGAGCAACGATGTGAATTAAATGTGTCTGGATTTCTTAACTCACCTATATTGCTTGTTGGGGTGCATTGCTGTGGCCTTTCCTTCATAGTTAATATTGATGGTAGCATTAGAAACATGATCCTGCCCTGCCTTAAAAAAAACTAAAACAACCTAACCAGAGCTAACCTGATCAGGCAGCTCCTCTGTCCACAGGCAACTGATCTACTTGGGGACTAAAATCATTGCTGGAATGTGTGTGTGTCTGTCTGTGTGTGTGTGTGTGTGTGTGTGTGTGTGTGTGTGTGGGTGGGCGGGTATTTTACTTATGTAGTGGGCAAATAATAATTCTGCCTTCACAGTCACATTATTTTACTTGTCTTTGTCACAGAGACAAAAATGTTGAGTCTCCAAATCAAAAATCAATAAATTTGAATGAGCAAACATGTGTTGAGGTTAGTGTAAGGTGTAGAGTTACCAATAGTTATGGCTGAGTCTTAGGCACTTGAAAGTGCGTGTCAGTAAGTATTCAAAACCTTTTTAAAACAATCCCACATTAGAAACCAGCTACTTTATAAGAAATGCCACAATAGTGTCTGACCTTTCCCAAAAGTCTATGCCCTTTCTGTCTGCTCATCCACTTTTCTCCAACACCTTACCCGTTTTAGCTTTAAATTAAAGTTGGAGAGTGAGTGTGTGTGCATGCTGTGTGTGCATGCTCGCGTGCATGCATGTTTGTTTATGTGTGTGTCCCTCAGCTACATTTCTGCCTGAGATCAAGACCCAATGGAGTGCCTGAATAGCAGGACAGCCTATTAGGTGGAGCAACATGACATTCGTCTTGCCAGCTCACCTTTCTTATTTTGTCCTGAGTGCCAAACACACAGACACACACATACAATCAGACATCAGTTGTGCCCATTCACCTGCAGTTTTCCTAGTGCCTTTTTGGAGTACAAGGGCATTTTCCAACAATTTTTCATAAAGAGGCTTAACAGACGTGTAGATAATAGGCACCAGGTTTAATTACCAGGAGCAGCAGGGGAAACTGGGCACATAAGACTGTAATCTGAAGTAAATTAAGTCTGACAATGCAAACTGCACAAGTAGAAAGAAAACAGTAAGGAAAGAGAATGTACTTTCCAAAAAATGGTAATCCTACTTACAGTAAAGACAAACAGCAACACCAAAATGCGAATGTAAGCAAAATGAACAGAAACAAGACCACTCGCTGATGTAAATGAAAACCTAATGTATTCAATGCCTTGGTGGACTCAGAATGCTTGAAGGAGCACACCTGAGTCAAAATTATCCAGATACTGCTGGCTTCCAGAAGAAGGTGTCTGTACATCTGTACGGAAACAGACAAAAACTCACCTAAAAAGAAGAAGTAAGGATGGCAAGGTCATAACTCTGTAATGCCATTCGATAGTTACCACACAGGTATACACACACACACACACACACACACACACACACACACATACACACCCTGCTATAAACAGACCAGTAAACAAACTGTAGCTATAAGAAGAAAACTAGAGATATTCACAGCATTTCAAACACTGTCTATTTACCACCTACAGAACTACAGTGTAGTTCAAAAGGAAGAACAGAAAAAAGTGCCCAAGACCAAGTCTGTCCTCTTAGCAGCATTCAGATATTATATTTAATAACTGGACAATACACTAAAATATTTCTTGTGTATAATAGTCATATGAAAAGGGTTCCCTCTGTATAGATTGCAATGTCTGTTACCAATAAAAAAAGTTACACTACATATTATCGGCATGTGGATGAAAATACACAGCTGAATTATATACTATTATCTCTTTCTCTTTTGGCTGCTCCTGCTAGGGGTTGCCACAGCGGATCATCTGCCTCAGTCTCACCCTATCCCTTGCATCCTCCTGCTCTACACCACCCCCCTCCGTGGTCTTCCTCTCCTCCTCCTGCCCGGTAGCTCCATCCTCAACATCCCCTGTCCAACACTTCCACCATCCCTCCTCTGAACATGCCCAAACCATCTCAGCCTTGCCTCCCCAACCCTATGTCCAAACCTCTCAACCTGCACTGTCCCTCCGATGTATCAATTTCCAATCTCGTCCATCCGTATATTTGATTTGACAAAGATTTTATGCTGGATGCCCTTCCTGATGTAACCCTCCCCATTTTTCTTGGGCTTGGGACCAGCACTAGGAGTACACTTGCTTGTGGACCCCTGTAGCTGGGTTGAATAATATACTATTATAAACGCAGTTATTAAAAGTCTGAATTTTGAAGTTAATCAAACAGTATTAATAAATTCTAAGTGAACGCAGGATTTTAGTTACATTTAATCAAACTCTCACTATGTCTACTCATCTACAGCAATTTAAACTTGATCTTATTAAACCCCTCTAACTATTTAACTTCCTATAATTTTTCTATATTTTCAGTGTCAAAACTAGTGTCTTTATGCCTCCTTGTCAAAGTGAATAAATGCATTTCCTCTTTTCTTCTATGTACCTAACACTAGGTTTGATCTGTATAATATTGTCTATTGGAATAAATGTAGTAATTTTTCACATGTAACACTAAAAAAAAACCTTTTTGAGATACTTGATGAGAATAACATCTCAGTTTTTTTTTTAAAGATTTCATGCTTCTATGTGAAGAAATCAGAAAATCGATGTCTACAGGTTCTGTTGACTACAAATAGTAGTTCACAGAAACAAATGAAGATATTGCCTGTTAATGAGCCACTAATGGGCTAGATGGGTACCCTCCAGTCAAATTCTCAATCTGATCAATGAAATAAGCCACAAAGGTTACTTGGCTTGTTTCCTCCAATCCACTGAGTATACTGCGTGTGAATGGGATGCTCTTATGCACTGATGAAATTAAAATGAAAGTGTGTAGGATGTAAAAGTTGGTTGAAATGTAGAAACACTGCACCAGTGAAGAGACAGCACTGCAGTAGAGACAATGGGATCATTCAGTTCACAGTTAAATAGATCTGAGGCACTACAGATGTTGCTACTGAGTGGTCTGTATAGCCTGGCTGCAGTGCTATTATTCAAACAGATCATATAATAATGCAAACACTTTCAAAGTATTCAGAAAAGAGTCCCTACTGTAATGATTTGCTTTGAAATCAGAATGACCAGAGTAGAATTAACAGAAAAACACTAACTGTAAAATAGATGCAGCCCATCTCAAGCACACTCATATCCTAAAAGTCTTCAGGTTAGCCGAATGAAGAAATATCCTATCAACTATTGCTTATTGGCCAAGTCCATTGATTGTTTTTCTGCAGTGATTTTTTTTTTCTTTTTGGTGTGTGATTATTATAATTTCATTTTGCTAATTTAGGGATCTACATCCTAAAAATTCAGCTGAATTTTTGTTTAATTGTGTTGAGCTAGAGTGGAAAATTGTACACATCGTGTATGACTTGAAAATGTATCCCATGGAAATCTAGAAAAAAGCACTAGGAAGTCTCTAGTCTTTGAAAAACTGCTAAGCTAACAAGGTATCCTGGGGCCATGTTAGGTAAGCAAGCCAGCTAGCTTGTCACCTACAACAGAACACATTACAAGTTGAGCCCCTGATTATCTAATAGCATGTGTTATCCCCACCTGTTTATTCATTGCTTTCCTTAGGGTCACAGTGAGTGTCCGTGAGGTCCGTAGTCCCTGTCAGTATGTCTCATCAGTTTGGTCCTCATTCTCTGGCTTCAACTGTGCAACAATGGCCATTCAAAAACTATTTATGCTATAACTAATTCCACTGACATTCAATAATAAAATAAGCTCAATAAGATCAAGAGTTATTGCATTAAGGATGCCTCCAAAGGTAAATTTGTTGGGGGGGGGGGGGGGGGGGCAAGTATT
>VUQH01000370.1:0-19452 GCA_015106775.1 Etroplus canarensis | reverse complement strand
GTTCTTCCCATAAAAAAAAAAAAAAAAAAAAAAGGGAGTTCTTCCTTCCCACAGTCACCAAGTGCTGCTCACGAGGGATGGTCTGATTGTTGGAGTTTCCTCTCTAATATAGTAGGGTCTTTACCTGACAGTGTGAAGCACCTTGGGGCGACTTTTGTTGCGAATTGGTGATATGAGGAAAAAGAGGATTAAAAGAACGAAAATGATTTCAACACATCATGCAGCAACTTTTCAACACTGAGCGAGGTAGAACCCATCAGGTGGGGCGACCTGATATGTAGACGGGTTGAACATTTGGTCGAAAAATAAGGAGGTCACGGGCAGTGCAGGTTGAGATTGTGTACAGTTGGAACAGAAAGCAGAATGGTGTGTAATGACTTTATCTCAGGTATCATTAGATGCAGACAGTAGATGAACAGGCGGTTTGAAGTATATCTCAGTTGCTCTACTACAAAGGAGGGTGGTATGTGCATGGCATCACTGTTACATATGCAGTATACTGTGTATCCTGGTCTCTGGCAGGCTGCTGGTAAAACCTGACCAGTGATAATAAGTTACTTTCTGTTCTTTAGCATGAGGAGTACTGTTTTATTGTATTCATTACCATTAGTAGGTTAGTGTGTCTTAACTGTGTTCACCCAGTTGTACTAAGGGGGCAGAACTTCTATAAACCTGTTTCCCTGTGGTAAAGGACCTGTTTGTAATATTTGGTCTGACAAAAGAAACGGCAAATTGGTTACTCTTTTAAATGGTGAAGCAGCCTCTCCTTATGGCAGTGCCATTCTCCCCGGTCTTCTGTTTATTTCCTTTTTTTGCCTGTGTCATTGCTGCTTCGGCTTGTTTTTGTCTCTATGGCACCGCCAAGTGCTGAGAAAGAGAAGGGTATCTCTGAGTGGAAGCGCTCCTCCTCGCTGAAAGCACCCTGCAGTAGCAGCATGGTAATTCTGCTCCTCTATCTTTCCTCTGCATCATGTTTACCTAGCAACAAGCATCACCCGCGGCTGGCCATCCCATTGGTCATTTGAAAACGCACCGGGGACCAATGGCAGGGCTGTTGCCATGGTACAGTGTATAGTTGCCGGGTGGAATTTTGCTGCAAGGCACGTGAGACCGAGAGTCTGCTTGCCTCCTCGCGCTGCCGCTGTAATCTCGCTGTCTGCTCGTTAGTACAGCTGAACGTGATTTAGTGGGAGCCAGGCAGTACGGCCAGGAAGGGAAATACTAAAGTTTATTCACATTTTCTGTAATGTAGCCACAGAAATACAGACGTATAAAACACAGCCAGGCAGAAAGCAGGATGCGCCACATTCAGTCTGCTGAAGCCGGACTGTAGTTTGTGATGGGAGTTTAAAGGTTGTTACAGTTAAATGTATTATTTTATAAAACCAAATGTTTTAGCAAAGAAAGAAAATAAATAATAATTCTAATTCAGCAAGGCTCCTACAGTAGAATCCATTTTACTGAATACTGTTAAATGTAGGCATATGCTCTGGAAAGACAGGACAACTACTGGGACAAAAGAAAGTTTAATGGCAGTAACACTCATACCTACTAATAACATTACTTGCTGCTAATTGTAGTCCTGGGATTTGTATCTGTTAACTGTATTACTGTAGCGTAATGTGTTCGGCTGTGGTCCACATTGGTTCACTTCATTTCATTTCTCTTTCATTTATATAGCACCGATTCACGACAAAAGTGTCCTGGAGGCGCTTTACGCTGTAAGGTAGAGACCAGGCCCGCACACAGTCTGCACCCTGCACAATTCCACACATTTCCTGCAGAGTTTGAAGAGCGTTTCTTGGTAAATGTTTGCCGTTTCCTCCTCGCTGTCTGTTGCCGTGACTTTGATCGGTGTGAAAAGGCTGTCCTGAAATCTTCACGATCAAAATTCAAAAGCTTGAGTAAAGCGATGTTTATTTCAGCCTGTTGTAGTGTTGAGAAAATTGAGTTGATTTATATATTGTTTTATGTAACTCAGCGTGTTTTCTCAGGAAATGGGGATTGATCATTTTTTTACTAATCGTTGATAATGTAAGAAGCAGAAAACACCGGGCAGAATTCTGCAGGCTTTCTCCCTGGATCACTGCAGAAAGCTAGGAAACAGGCTATGTTCGGGCCTACAGAAAAACCCTGAGATGATCCCCTCTGACTGTGGGTAGAAAGAACTTTGTTGTATCCAAATGATGTATCTTAGAAACTTTTATTAAATGGCCTCTTTGGGTAGAAATCAGTGGACAAGCCCCCTTATAACCAACAAGGAACCTACAGTGCAGGTCAGCTTTGCACACTACAGTGGAATTGCCTGTTTTGGGCCAAGGCAACACATCAGATGTTGTTAACTCACCATGAAATGTCTACGCAAACTCACATTTAGATCACTTTGTGCAACTTTTTTGACACGTGCATCCAGCTTTTCCTGCTGTTGGTCAGGGGGGCGCTTCGTGTGCCATCACAGAACAATTTGTGGTTCTGGTAAATGTACAGTCAAGATGAAGAGGCCCTATACGTTTCTAAGCATTCTGCTTGGATCATAGTGGATACCCTGATGCCAGTTACACTGAGTTAGTAAAAGCCTAATACCTGACAAGGCATTGTATTCTTGCCTGCACTTCTCCCTTTGCACCAAGCTTAAAATGATCCTGACCCCCACAGACTGCACAGGCCCGGTCACCCTGAACTGGGCGTTGGGCATTTTTGAAGGAGACCACCTGTAGTGATATATCTTCATGTAATACCCTGTTGCCACAGTGCTGCAGTTTCTCTGTAATGTTATGTCTCTTATTTCGCAGAGATTATTTTAATGCAAACGCTATAATTATAGCATGTTATTAGGCCATGCTGTCTTATTTTAGCTGTGACTGGTCTGCTGCTTTTCATCACGTGGTTGTGCAGGGAATTGGACCCTGTGTGTTGTGGACCTGGCTGCAGTCGGGAGGGACATTACAAAGCAACAATGTCAACATTTTTCTTATATGTTAACTCTGAACTGTAGCCCTGTTTTCACAACCGTAATAAATGAAATGGTGACTTTTGTCAAATTTGTGAGTGCAGCTTGTTTTAGTAGGGCATTTGCATATTACAGCTCTCCATAAACCCAACAGTAAGCAGCAGTCATGACAATAGAACGCTGTCTTGTTGAAAGTACACTGCATGTAAACCGTGGGTATCAAACCCACAGCTCTGGAGCTACGTGTGGCTCTTTCACCCATCTCCGGTGGCTCCCTGTGGCTTTGAGGAAAAAAAACTGAATGTATGTGAAATGTATACTCTTGATTTTGATGGCGTAAACTCATGAATGGCAAAAAGAAATGGAAGAAAGTTTAAACTCTTAGTTTTACTTCCAGTGCTGCCGTCTTACTGGCCTGTTTGATCTGTCGCTGAACTTTAGTCAAAATACAACAAACATTTTCTATTTTTTGTTTTCCTTTTACTATATTTAAAGCTATTGCACTATTTTTTTTAAAAAAATGTATTATCAAGGTAGGCTCCTTTTAATGTGATTGATTTGCTCAAACACAGGTGGGTCTCAAAGTGGCGTGCAGAGCTTCATAGTTACCGTTACCAAGCAGGCCCCCCACTTGTTATAATAAAATTAAGTAGCAACCGTAATGACGATAACCACAAGTTGGCTGATTGTGAAAACCCACTGCATTACACTAAAGTTAAAAGGCTCATTTATAGCTTCATTTAGATACTTTATGTTAACCAGACACTCCCTTAAACAGCACAAGCAGGCCTTGCTTCAGCTCTGCTCGAGGGAGGCTGTTGTGATAGTAAAGGTCGTCAGTGTGTGATGCGAAGTGATGGATCACTGGGGTGATCACATGAAGCCCGGACTCTTTTTAAAGCCCGTGTTGGAGGCTGCAGCGGCGAGTTTCCTTTAAGGAGCTGTCAGCTGCTCTCTGCCTGCGCTGAGCTGTTCCCAGGCAGCATTGTGCCTGATTTAGCCGGAAAGCTCGGATAGCAACAGCACCAACTTTGAGCTTTGGCTGGTCTGTGAGGAGCAGCCGAGGCTCTCAGCTGTGGAGAGTCACTCAGTGACCATGTGCTTCTGGAGGCTTGTGTGCCCCCGTCCCCTGCCCGCTCCCTCCTCCCCCCGTCTCATTTCTACCTGACATCTTCAAACTATTTCCGCGTCACTCCTCTGCCTCGCGCCGTTTCAACAGACACGGGAGAAACTAAGCCGAGCGCCCCGCCCACAGGCCGTCCGCTGTCCAATGGCGGCGGGGGACGGGACTTCGTGCGGCCAATCGCGCGGCAGCTGCCGTGGCGTCGGGTAGCAACAGAGGCTTTCCGGAGTGTGCGTGCGGAGTGAGGGTAGAGGCTGCGTCTGCCAGGGAACTTAGAACATTTTCAAAGAGCCTTTGTGTGTTCCACGGTGGCAACAAGAATGTAGCGCTTCTCTCAGTCTACTTCACTTCCGACAGCAGTGGCTTATGTGACAATTAAAGTGTCATGTTCTCTGCTGCTGTCTGAGCTGCCAGCGGGGGGTGGGGTGGGTGCCCTTTTTAAAGGCCCTTTCTGTTTTAATCAACACTGCTTAACGTTCATCAATAATATGTTCGATCACACACACGCCCTGACAGTGAGCAGGCCGCCGTGTGTACATGACAGGTTTGAAACGAGAAGCTGGATGTAAACAGTTTCTGTGCAGTGTGTCCATGTATGCCTGCATATAAACTTCAGTATATATATCCCGCTGTTACTATAAATGGACAGGACGGGAGAGGTCTGTTGGACCAGACTACTGCGGTCACGGGGAAGGCAGCTGTCCCGCAAACTCTCGCGGCTCGGTGGAAACGCGAGTGGGCGGCTGATGTGAACTTTCCTGGGAAACGTCGACCGTGTTGCGTGTTTAACGTGTGTCCGCCGCGGATGTAGCAGGTCCCCGCGAGGCTGCGCCGGACACGCCAGCCCCGACCCCTACCCCCGCCGCATGGTACAGTCCCTATCGCAGGGTGGGGGCGCCGTGTGGGAGAGCGGCACAGATTCCGACTAACGGAGAAGCGCGGACAGGGAAACGGGCGGAAAACATGAGCTAAAGTCGCCCCGGTGAAGGTCTCCACCTTGAAGGAATCAAACAGTTCCTCCAGCCGTGAGGAGGACGGGTTTGCGAGGACAGGGAGGGAAGCGGAAGCAGAAGCAGACAGACCGAGGAGCGGGCGACGGAAAGGCGTGTGACGGCTAGCTGAGGAGCCGTGGATCTGCTTTCTTTTGTTTACGTCAGGAGAGCCTGAAGTGCGGCTCGCCGCGGCTCTCATGTTCTGCGTGGGTTTGCCTCAAACTCGCTGCTTCCTGGACCGTGTGACACTCCGGCGGAGCGCACACGCGGTGGGAGTGTAACGCAGGCCGTCGGCGGGTCGGACTGAGCTGTTCCTCCCCGCGGGGACATTTGGCACCTGTCCACGCACCGGATCTATACTTTTATCCCCTAATCTCCTCCGCCGGGGGTTGACCCCCGGGTGACGGCGCTCTGCGGTTCAAGTGAAGTGTGGAAGCCCGGCCAGAGGGACTGCGTGTGCAAGCTACACGTCTCTGAGAGCAACAAGTTGCCCTGGATTGTTTACAGGTGTAGAGAGACACCCGTGTGGTCTGGCTTCTCAGAGGACAGCCGGCTCCTGCGGTAGGAGTGTGACGGGGAGGCAGAGCGCTCTCTGTGGAGCTTTGGCGGAACACGCCGTGTGACTTTGTCAGTGCAGGCTGTTTGTGTCACTGGATTAATCTGAGTGATAACATCACTCCGCACTGCCCTACTCTGTCCGGTGACGAGTCCCCCAGAAAGCACCAGTAATTGGAGCTATTTTTAGTTTAGGGATGGGGTAAAAGCAGGCAGCTGGAAATCCAACTCCCCTCCATCTCCTTCTCTTCCACCCCATCTATCACCCTGCTTTTGCTCGCCCGCCTGGCAGTATGCTCGGTGAGCCTGGTTAGCGCAGGCTCCACTTACACCTAGTTGATGCGTCTTACGAGCGTATTGGAAAACCAACAGCTGGATGAACACATTCTGTTGCATAATACAAAAGCTGCTGGAACCACACTGACCATGTAGTCTGAGTAACCTGGGAATACTAGCTGTCCTGTGTTCCACTGGTAAAGTCTGCACTGGACACAAACCCTCTTCTGGATTACTGCGAAAACCATGGCTGAAGAACTCGCTGCATACTTTTGGTTTAACCTGGCCTGGACTTATTGAACCTATCAGAGTCTATGCTTTTATCCCTGGGACATTTAGCCCACGCTAATAATCAGAGTAGACGCTAGATTAGATAAAAAGCCTGCTTTTGACTACCTGAAAGATCAGTCACCAGCGACCTGGAGTAGTGCACACCTCCAGCACACAGAAAGAATGCATGAAACTGCCAAAACCAAGTAACAAAAAGCTAACCTAATTAACCAAATATTCTTCCCCCTCCACTCCCCATGTCCACAGAGAAACAGAATATATATCTATATGTAGAATGAGAGATCTATATCTATAGTGTAACTCCACAGAAAAAAAGAGATTACATCTTTTATATTTTTACTTCAGAGACAAGCTGCCTGTACACCATTTGGTTGCCTTAGAAACCACAGTCACAAACGAATTTAAAAAAAAAAAAAACCAAGCCAGAGAAGACGGTGCCTTTTGATTGGTTGGTCGGTTTCCCACCATTTCAAGATTCATTTATTTAGTTGGATGTAAACTGCTGAAGCGAACTCTGGGATTGATGACAGTTACCTGACCCCACACAGGCTCCACCCATCTGTCACAGCATTGTGATTGACAGTGTTTCCCTGCTGCGTTGAACATTTGCCAAGCATTTCCATGGTTGTCACATCATCATCTGTGGAAGACAAGACTGTGCCCTCTTGCAGGATGGTCCAATCAGAACCTTGGATCACCTCGGCCCTGCTTCGCAAGAACAAGAGTTAGTACACACTAAAATACACATTCATTACATACAGGGTAAACTCCTCTTTACTTCACAGTAGAGTCGCGTGTGTGTTGTTTCTATCTATCATTGACAGACATAGGGTTTGTTTTAGCTAATTGGTCTCATTGGTAGTATAAATGCATGTACTGTGTCAGGGTGGACAACCACAGCCCAGCTGGTACAGGGGGTTCTGGAACCTATACTGACTTTTAGGGAGTAAAAACGTCCCAATATTACTGTATTATCAGATCATTGTACTTTTCTACATACAGTATCTATCTGCTCTGACTGTGAAAAGGCTCCTGCTCCATGCCCTGGTGTGTCTAAAATTGGGCCACATATCTGCTCTGCGTGGGGTCACTGGCATGTTGACTGACTTTAAAAAAGGAAATACGTAGCTGTCTGAAGACTGTTCAGAACATTTCTTTTTATAATAATATCATTTACTGTCACATGATCAGTATTGCGCGTAGACATAGACTGCTGAGGTCTGTCCACAGCGTTTGCTGCTCATAGCAGAGACTCGGAATACGTTACACACATTAATAAACACAAGTCGAACGTATATAACATTTTCTTACCAACTGGACACATTTTATGAAAAGAAGTACTGAGCTGACTGGAAATCCGGCTTTAAAAACATTTTGCTTAAATGTTTAGTCAAGGTCTGACTGACAGTCCTGACTTATGCATGACTGCTGTTGCAAAGTTTTCGGTGTTGTGTCGAAGGGCTGCTTTAGCCTCCAGAGTTTCAAGCTTCAGTTGACCTTGATTTAGCCTTTTACTGTCTTTATTTTGCTTCTCTTTCAGTGAAACATTATTTAAGTTTCCCCACAGCAAAAGGGCTCTGGGTAGAAATCCACTGACAAGCTGAATGATGGATTCACACAGCACTCTGCTACATCATTCACTTAGTCTTTGTGTGGGTGGGTGGGATGAGACCAGGAGACTGGGTGAAGTAGTGAATATTTACTTGTTACTTTGTTTAGGATTTAAGGTGGCGTTGTCAGTACTGCAGCGTCTCCAGTGCTTTTCAGTGACGTGTGTGTAGTCAGTGGGTTGGTGGTCGGAGCAGGCTGCTTATTACTGTTGTGTTGTGATGTATTATTCCACTCCTGCCAAATGCTCTGCAGCTGACTGGACTTGAGTTTGTGTCAGTGGGTTTGGTTGTGTGTTTGAAAAGTAAGGACAGTGAAATAACATTAATACTTTATTACCACATAAACATTATTATGCATATTAATACTGCACATGTGTTTAATGGTAAACACTCCTTGCAGTGGCTTACAGGTTGAGTTTAAATGACCATGTCTTATTCAGCTCAGTGGATCTTGGTTCTTTTGAATATGAATGACAGTGTGTCTGATGTGATGTACTGAAGGCTAGACTAATGAGCCTTCAGTACTAATTAGCAATTCTCACCAACCATCTACTGCACTAACTATTCCACGCTCGGGCTGCCAAGCTGTCACCAAATGGACCCGCTCTCTGCAGAGCCAAACCCTTGTCCAGCGCCACATCCAGATCTAGAACCACAAATTTGTCTTAAGGACTTTCTGTTAAACCAAAGGACTATCAAAAGTTGCCTGATCTTACTACTCAGATTTACTAAGCTGGGCACAATGATCTGAATTGAGGCATAAGGCTAATTTCTGTAAGTAAGCCTCATATCAGACGCCCAAGCTGAAATCGTATATAATGCCACATATTTAAAAAGTAAACCTGAGAATCCATAAACTGAATACTTAACAAATGTGTGAAAAGCTGAGAGGGCGTGTCTGTCGTGTCAAGGTTACCTGAAAGTAGGTGTGAAAACGCTTTTTCACAAAATAAAATAAAATAAAACTAGAAACTAGACCTTTTGAAAAAGACGAAAACTAACCCGAGGGTGGCATGGTGTTGCAGTTTTAGTGCCTCACAGCTAACCAGGTTTTCTCCAGGTACTATGACTCCCTCCCACAGTCCAGTGTTAGGTTAACTGGTCATTATAAACGGTACAGAAGTGTGAATGGAAACTAGATTAAAGTGCTTAAGTGCATAAAATAAATTGCAATATGTGTAACAAGTAGCACTTTTCTGGTCTGGTAGTCCGACAGGCCAGAAAAGTGCTCCATCAGTGCCAGTCCATTCCATTCCATTCCATAAATGGACTGGTACTTATATAGCGCTTTTCTACTCTAAGTGAGCACTCAAAGCGCTTTCTACTACAAGCCTCATTCACCCATTCACACAGCGCTTTATTCTATGCCTTAAGCACATTTTTATCTATCACGCACACATTCACACGCCGATGGATGCATCGGGAGCAATTTGGGACACTTTGGCACGTAGAGTGAAGAAGTCAGGAATCGAACCGTCAACCTTTGTGTTGAAAGACGACCTGCTCTACCTCCTGAGCCACAGCCGCCCCGTTCTATAACTAAAACATTTTCACATGCTGAGAAAGCTAACCAGAACTACATATGTCAAAAATGTGTGTAGTCTTTGTGTTCTCAACTTGACCCACCCAACACGCGTCAGGAGGCACTGGAGCTTGTGTTTCATGAGTTGTGTTTGTATAGTAATTCCTGTTGTGAACTTGTTGCCTGTGCCCCTGAAAAACGCCACCCACTTTATAATGATTTTTTTAATTAAAAAAAAAAACCTCTCAGACTAACACTGAAAGTGAACTGGACATTTTTAAACTGTAAAAACTAAATCAAAATTCTTTATTGATCCCAGGGGAAGCTAACTGAACCTCACCTGACTTGAATTAAAAATTCAAAAAGAAAAGTAAACTAATGATGTTAAAACCATTATCCTGTGGTCAGGATGTGGTAAGGATGGAGCCGAAAGTGAAGCAGCACAGCAGCTACACATCGCACTTTTCACCTTTCAGTGAACTGAACATGTCAGAAAAGTCTTGTAAGTGAGAAAAAGTGCTCGCCTCACCCCGTAAACGTGTTATAAACTGTTATATTTTTAAAGCTGGTTTCACCTCTGCCGTCCACAGGCCCAGTTTGGGCTTTCAGTCCATTTTCACTGTCGCTGCCATGAGCCGTGACTGAAAAGTTTTCAATAAAATGACAGAGGAGTGTGTTTTTGTATGTTTGAAGAATACTTCTTCTAATTTCATAGAGTTAGAGGCAGATGGTATAAATGATGTCACATTTATCAGTTAGCTTTTTGTCAAACTTTATGTTGAGACTTGTTTTTCTTAATGTACTCACATTTATAAAGTGCTTTTCTAGTCATACTGACCACCCACAAAGTGCTTTAGATTACAAGTCAAAGCATATATTCTTACAGCACTTCATTTTATTGTTTCAAGTAATTAAATCTACCGCTCATCCATGGCCAATTTAGAATCACTGGTTAACCTAAAATGTGTGTCTTTGGGCTGTGGGAGGAAGCCAGAGTACCCAGGGAAAATCCACTTGGGCACAGGGAGAACATCCAAACTCCACACAGAGAGGCCTCAGCCAGGAGTTTAACCTGGAACCTTCTTGCTGTGAGGCAACAGTGTTAACCACTGCACTGCTGTGTCTCATTTCCTGGAGAACCTTGCCACCTGCAGATGGATGACAGACTCATTTAAGGATAAAATGTCAAGTGTTTAAAGCAGGATTCATGGTACAGAGTTTGTATAGGTATTTGGCTACACAGAGTGAAGGATTCTGGGTAGGCACGTCAGGTATGAGGTGCTGTGCATAGGTCAGATGCTGATTGGTTGAAAAGTGGGCCTGACCAGGAACGTGAGAGACGACACAGAGAAAAGAAGCACAGACCGGCTGCAGTCACACGTTTCGTCGTTCTTAACAGTCAGCTTTTATATGTCGGAATGTCAGTCTCCGTAACTGAAGGACCAACAGCAGCACAAGCAAGAGGATCCCAGTGGCCAGTTGTTTGTGGTACTGCCCCCTAGTGACAATAAACAGCTACACCATGTAGTCTGCAAAGCTGTATAGCCTCTGCATTGGACGAACAACCATGCCGGTCCGTTAAGGAAGCGGCTGGGCTACTACTTGCTGCATGTGTGTCCACATTGATTCACAGAGTCTCAGACACTCTGCTGGAGGGGTGCAACATTATTCTCATAGTTATTCTCTCTCATTTGGTGTGTTGATGATGGTGCTGAAAAGTCCTGTCCCACTCATGGATCCACAATGAAAGAATAGCTGCTTATTTTGGTATGTGGACCTGTTTAGTCTGACTTAGTCCTAACTTAACTAATACTGGTCTTAGTTTTGGTTTCTGTTGATAGTCCAGGACTTGTACCACAAATAACTCAGTATTAGTCTGCCTTCCACCACTCACTACTTCCTAAGTTATTTTACTTTGTGAAATTATTGGAATTTGGTTTGTAGCCAGCCTCCTTTGATTGGAAAATATGGCTACAATTTGAAATGTTTGCATTATTGGCAAGAAACATTTCTGCCTCACACTAAAAAATGACTTTTTGAATAAATCACACTGCTTTCAAAGACATTTCTTGAGTCTTGTCTTTTCGTGTTCAGCTCCAACCTTTTTGTCCCCACTGTGGCAGAAATGATCAGCACTGACATCAAACGATGACTTGGTGGTGGTGGCGGCTTAGGTATTAGAGCACCTGTAGGTGCAGGGTGGCCACTGTGATCTCCAATCCTTATCTCTTATAATGATGAGAATTCTTTGTTAATGGCCCTTGGTGGAAACACCGCTTGATGGTTTGAAACTGGGATTAAGAGTCTTAGTTATCAGCAGCTTTGATGTTGATTCTTCTTGGTGAACCACAGTCCACAGTCCATAGTTGTTTTGGGCACATTTAGGTGCTGAGTGACTGCTTCACAAATTTCACTCACTTGTTTCTCCTCCCTTCCTTTTGTTATGTATGGCATGCCTCAAGGATTAGTTTTGGGACTTTTGTGTTCTGTACAAAAAGCTTTTCTCTGACATCATTTACAGAAATGAAATGTAAGCGACTGTGACTCACACAGTTGTCGCGCCCTGCTCGGACCACTGGCCACAGCTTGGTGAGCCCGGCAACACTTGGTTGATGTAAAATAAAACTGGATATTTGGAATTATACTGGAGATGTCCTTTGGTCAGAGCCCATCATTAAAAAGATTGTGCCATCTGCTGGTATGTTGTGGCAACATATCAGGTCTGCTGTAAAAAAGCTTGTCCACTTTGATGGATTGGAGTCTTATACTGCAGAACTTGTTAGCCCCTTCATTACTTCAAAACATGTAAAAATTAGTAATTTTAGACAAAATCTTGCTTTGCTTTTTCTCTGCTGTTGTGATTTACACTTATAAGAAAAAAAATGGAGCTCCTACAGAGCTCAGGTTCAGGTCTTTAATCAGAGTTGAGTGGTGTCACCCTTACGGACGGATACTGAGGACCAGTAGTAAATTGGTTTTGGACTGGTCCATACTGAAGTATGCCTAAACTGGTAGTGCGTGCCAGTGTCGGGTGATCATGTTTGGTATTGCTCTCAGCTCGTGCTAAAAAGTGGAGTTCCAAAGTACAGGGAAGCACCAGAAACCTCAGGAAGAGCTTCCGAATGTGGCATTCCTCAAATCAAAAGCCTGTTTGCTGTTTGAGATTTATCAAACTGAAAGGTGACTGAATCAGCCTCAAGTCAGGATAACAAGAGGTTTCGTTCGCTCAGGACAGCATTAGCATGGGTTTTTAGCACTTAAATGTTACTGATGATTAGACAAGCAGACAGAATACCAAATTATTGGATTAGCATTTCAGTATGGAAATCAGTATTAAAAAAAATCCTAATCTATAGTCACCACATCACACTTTTTAGCGCTTGTATATTCTGGCACATATACAGTAGGACCCCAGGTAGACCAGTGTCCCTTGCTGAAACAGATTCGAAGAGTGATAATAAAAATCATCACTCTTTGAATCTGTTTTTGTGAAGCACACTTTTTCAGGTGATGCGACGTGAGCTCTAGAGCGGCCCGGCACACTTTTAAACGCAGTGACAGCAGACATGTTACCCGTCTGTGCTTGGCTAGATGAGTGATATTTGTAATAAGACATGTTATTAAACTGAGGAGTTAGAATTATAACAAACTTTGAGGTTAAAAACGAATTTTGCCCTGAACAAAAAAAAAGAACAAAACAAGCAATCCTTGACTTTGTCATAAATATAAGCATGCTGTTAAATCTAATGGAGCTTAGACATGTGTCTGTCTGTATGTAGGTACTTTGTGCCTCCCCCATGAGGTATGACCCATTGTACAGTGGTCATGTAATTGTGACTAGTTATTGCCGTCTGTAAGCAAACTAACAATATAAAGTGCTTTGATGACTATTTCTGTGGGTCCTTCTCCACACCACCAGGTGTGGTGACTGGATATTTGACTGCACTGTTGGTTAACTTTTGTGTGGTAAGAGCTGTGACAGGAATCTTTGTGTTAACTCTTACCTACCTACGTTACTCTTCTGCAGCTGTATGGTTATATGAAAACCTTGGTGAAAACATCACCCAGTCGCAGTTACTCCATCCAGCAAGCTAGCCCTTGTCCTCCTATGAATTCTAGTCTGCTTATCTGTATGTTTGTTTACCATGTTATACTTTGTATGGGATTCTTTATCAGTTCCCAATAACACTGGCTGTGGCTCAGGAGGTAGAGCGAGTCGACTTCCAATCTGAAGGTCAGTGGGTCAATCTCTGGCTCCTCCAGTCTGCATGTTGAAGTGTCCTTGGGCAACATACTGAACCCCAAACTGCCCCTGATTGTGGTGTGTGTGGGTGTGTGGGTGTGTGTGTGGGTGTGGGTGATAGTTGCAAAATACTTGAAGGCATGAAATCAAGTTGTGTCTTGAGAATCAGTGAATGTGGCTTGCAGTAAAAAGTGGAAAAGCACATATCAGAGAGAGCAGTATATCTAGAATGAAGGTGCTAAATAAACGCACACAGCCGCTGGTTAGAATCTTTGAAATAACGGCTGTATTGGCTGGTTGTCTGTAGGGGATTTGAAGCATCGGGTTCAGTGTGTTTTAAAATGTTTTCTGCTACATGGAAGTATACTGATGTTTGGGGAAGAAGTTGAACTGCTGGATGAGCGAGCTCCAGGTGCCTGTCATCCCAGCATACCGCGGTGTTAATTAGATCAAAGTCCAGTCTCAGCACAGTTTGGTGGGTGCATATGTGTGACTGGGAGGCCCTTTCCTCCAGTTGCTGTTGCCTGTCGGTTTTGGATATTCCAAAAGCAACTTGTTGTGTGCAGGTGATTTGTTTGTGGCTTACTGTGGGCTGCTGGGCTGCCTACAGTCACTCCTCATTGTTTCCCTCAGTATCGTTAGATCGTTGTGCAGCAACACGACACCAATGAAGAGATGAAGCGGCTGACAGGAACAGAGAAGATGACTCTGTCTGAGGCGCACGGAGCAGTCATCTGACTGAAGTCGTGAAGCAGGAAATCTGGGAGTGAGGGATGAATGAACGATGGATGGAGAAGGAGAAGAGAAAGGATATTCGGAGGGAGAGAGGTTTGAGAAAGCGGGGAGGATGACGAGGAGGAGAGGGGGAGGAGAAAGTGGCTGGTAGGATGGGTTGAGTTGCTAGGGGAGAGTATGTCAGACTGTTGCTGAGAGCCAGGCCTGCTATTGGAAGCTACTTGCTTAGCAGGGGAGAAGCAGAAGAGGAGAGAGAGAAGTAGCTAATGAGTATTGTAGCCTGGTTGCTGAGACAGCACTGGGTTTATTTATAGCGTACTGGCCAGCCAGCCCTTAGATACCAACAGCGAATCAGCTGACAGAGAAAGAAGGAGCTTCAACCAATGGCAGAGCAGGCAGTGGGGGTGCCAGATTGAGGAAGTGCTGTGACTGCCTCTCAGTCTCTTAAAGAGACGGTGCACATTTCTCAGTACTAGGCAGATATTCCCTCTCTCTCTCCAGCAGTGTCATATCTGTAAGCAGGCCAGGACCTCAAGCACCACAACTGTCCCAGATTGGATTACTGTTCCTACCTTATCACACAACAGAACACAAGCAAACGCCGCGCTTCATCATTCAGCCACACGGCTCCATTTAAACTCACTCATACTGTAGATGGAAGATGATAGTGGTGGCAAACCTAGAATTACAAGTTATTTTTGCACACTGACTGAACATGCCTACCCTGAATTATGTCCCAGTGATCCAAAAATATCTGTGTTTTTGCAGCCATGAAGCGTCTTTTCCTGCGCCTGGAACAGCGAGCAGATGCACTGTTGTTTTAGCACAGCTGCTCTGCTTTCCAAATGGGGGTTTCCCTCCTTACATAAATTTAAGGTTGGCTTTTTCCCTAAGGCCCAGGATAGGCATCTTTAGCTTCTCTGACCTGTAACATGGACGGCAGCGGGGCCAGTCCACCCCGAACTCCTCCAACAACGCAAAGAATGAAGAGAATACGTGGACAGCTCTCGGTGCTGTAGTACTTTGCAGCTGAATCTGTGTGATGTTGAGAAGCCTAATCGTGTTCTGATATGCTGACCACCTATTGTCGCCTCTGCTGCAGTGCAATACTGTCTTCGCTTTGACATATGTAGCTGTACAGATTCAGGCTCTGTGTTCACATAAGTATGTCCGCGTGTATTTATAGAGCTGAAAATATTAGCATGCATTTGGAAACAGCGTTTCTCATTCTTACTTGCAGTAGCGTACGTTCCTTACTGTTCTCTTATTAGAAATGAAAAGGAAGCTTTGAATGTTCCCTGTAGATTACTCTTGAATCTCGAACACCAGATTAAATTTTTGGGGCATCCTTGTGCTGCAGCTCAGAGAGAGAGCTGTGAATGATTTAGCAGAATCAGGCAACGTTAGTGGACCGATAGCAGCTAAGCAACTGAAGGTACTGTGTTAAAGCCTGGTCCTTTGTCATTTTTTAAAGACTTCTGAAGTTCTGCTGACTGCTCCGGGCTCTTGTTATAAGTGTACAGAGTGTTGAGAGTAATGATAAGCTGATAACATAATGGTTTAATGGTTGAAAATGGTGTCTAAAACCATCTAAAAAATATAAATTTCCTGACGCTTGGGCCCATCAGAAGGTCCAATAATTGGAGTTCACAACCCAGCTCACCTAAAGAGGGAAAAATTTTCACCTGGGACTCCCGTGTGAAAATACTTAAAGTATCTTAAAGAAAAATCACTCCTTTAGTGCATACGATAAAATGGCAAACAGTCCAGTGTCATCGCAGTGTTGCAGACTCTCTGCTCTTTCAGGAACTACTTTCCTGCAGCCACTAACAGTCTTCACGGCGCCGTGGCTGCAGCAACTTTTCTCACACAGCGGGAAAGATTCACTTCCACGGCAAAGTCCAAGTTCCACTGAGTCACTCACACAGGGGCTGCTGGTACTTCGAGTAAAGCACTGGGGTCTGCTGAACGCCACCTTTTCTGCTGCTGCTCCTCTCTCCTCTGCCTCACAGTGCTGGAGCTCCTCTGTGAGGCTGTGCCGCCGTGCCCTGACTCGGGCTGTGTGTTTTCCTAAGTTTGTCACAGGTCTGATCAAGTCAGCGCCGTTTGGTGCTCTGTCTCTGCGTGTGTCAGAGACATTTGTTCATAAAGATTTAGCCTTTAGTTGGTTAGTGAATTTATGTGAATAAGTAACGTTAAGGATGATATAGACTGACAGCATTATATTTGAGGTTAAATTATTTTAGATAACCTGACATTATCATCATTGGGATTTCTCTTTGCCACATTAATCGGGAAGTGAAAACGTGATATCTTGACCCACTACTTCAGATTCTGTAATAGACAGCAAAACTGTGGACCCCTAACTGTGCCGCCTGAATAATGAAGAGGCGAGTGGAAAAAGCTTCGTGGTTTAACGATTCCCCATTTCATGTTGAACTAGTTATTCCATGTTTTTCCACGTCTGAGCTTATCCATGGTGTTGAAAGCCCACTGTGTAGAACTTCACCTATTTTTGTGGTTATTTTGTAGTGTGTAGGTAGGCCCTTTAAAAGACATCATTATGGTGGTAGTTTTGTCTCTCATTGTGTTGTGGACACAAAGTGCAAAATCAGGAATTTTCAAAGCTTTGGACCTGTCAGGAGGTGTTTTTGTTAAACAGAAGTGATTTTGGCCACTTTTGACAGCCTGAACCCTCTACTGGCCTTGCAGGGGGACTGCAGTCCTTGGGTGGTGACCACGCCTCATTGTCATTACCTAAATGTGCCCGGAGAGGTTTGCATTTGCTGCTGGCTCATTTTGCTCTGACGGCTGCTTATTCTTCAGCATATTAACCCCTAGAGAGACTTAAAGAATTGTGTTCTTTGGTCATCAGAGATGTAAACTCAGATCCACAGGTTGTTGGGGCAGACATATAGTCCTCCTTACATGTCTGCACCTCCATGTGTCGATACCTGAACATCAGTGATTAAAGACACAGTACTCATCTCTGCTGAACAGACGGTTACTTGTATAAAATGTATAATACATGTTTTATATAAGTTTGCAAGACTACAGTACTCTATCACAATAACTGAACTATTCATAAACTAACCATATGAGTGTCAGTGCTGATTGAAAATGAACAAAGGAAGCATCGTTTTGTCCTTTGCACAGTGAGCAACCTTATTTTTAACCACATGTCCATTTACCACTTTTCCGTTTTGGTTCTGGCATTTGTCAGCTGGCAGAAGAGAGACAGGTTGAAGCACTTTTTATAGCGTCTCTCATCCTGAGAACAGTAAGACCAGTGACTTTTGTCACTTATTTCATTCCAGTAAGTTAACTGGAAGGAGAGATGTGGTCAGCAGCCGGGCCACTCCCTGACCCTTGTAAATCAAATCATCACTCATTATGCAGTAGGACTAGCTGTGTTCTTACCAACACGTCCTGTTTTGGTTGCTGGCTAACCATGTGAGGCTGCAGCAGGTGTAATAGCCTCGCCGAAGAGGCTTAGTTAAGTTGTGACATTTGAAAGATAAGGGTAGCTTAGCATATGTGCACATTTTCCCTCACATCTCCACGAGCCTTATGGGAGTTTCAGACGCAACATCTTCAGACAACTGTTGTTATGAACTGCCACCATGCAAATAAGACTGAATTGAGTTCTCGCCCTGTGACACTTAAGCTTCAGCCTGATGGATGGATGGATGGATGGATGGATGTTACCGAACTGAAAACAGAAATGGCCCCACTGCACTCTGAAACCTGCTATGTCCAGTGGCCTGCACTGCCTCACAGCCGTTTGTTGCTTTGGCAGCAGAGCACACTTGGCTAGTTTGCACGCTGTTAGCAGTACTCGCGTGGCCAGTAAAAATGATGCATCCAACCGGGCACATCTGGCAAGGAGAAAAAGGTAAACGAATTCTCGGTGGATGCTGAACTGATGATCAGGAAAATCAGTGTTAAAGATCTCTCTGATTGGCTGCTGTCAATCACCGCTTATCTCATTTAGACCGTCTTTTTCATGTTGGATTCCTTTTTCCGATGTTGGCATAAAATACCACAGGGTAAGACCACAGCAAAGCAAAATTGGTACAGTTCCCTTTGCAGTTTTTTATTGTTCCATGTACATAACAAACTCCCTCAGCAAGGTTCTAGCAAGGGGTAAACAGATGTTTTTTTCTCTGTAATATTCTCTGGCGAGGTCAAAGTGTACATCAGCTTTCCCAGTGAGATGTGTTCAAGTGCAAGAATGTGATAGATCAGCTGTCTCATGACATTAGCTCTTCTGGTGTAGGGCTGGGCGGTAAAACATTACTGATATCCATCACGATATAATTTTATCTCAACAGACACGACAAAACTCATGCTGTTTATGGTTTGACAGACAACACAAAAGGCCAATCATAATCTGAACAGCGCCGCTTGAACCAATCATGTGGCTGGAAAGGAGCTACAGTCATGTCAGGTTAGGTGGAGCTTAGGCGTGGCAACAGGCAGCACCACAGCTGCTAATGTTTGGGCCACTGTAGCTGCGCCCACCAGTATCTCAGGAGAGCGAGCGAGATAAAAGAGAAGATAAAACCCAAGGGACAGCATTACTGAGGAGACACAGCAGAGGACACAGCCGGAGGCTCAAAATACGAGGACATTGTTGGACAAACGGGTCAGAGGAGTTGAGTGTGTGGAGATATTTTGACTGTTTAAAGTCTGACAGGAAGCAGAGAAGCTGCAAACTGTGTCAAAACGTCCCCACAAAGACAGCAGGACGTCCTTTGGAGACAGTTTAAGACTTTACAGTCCCAGATCCAAACAGCTGCTGCTGGTCCTCCTGAAACAACCACAGACCACAGGGTCCAATTTGTCCAGCTCCATGTCTTACAACAAAAACACACAGTGAGACACAACTTTATTTAAAAAACAGCATGACAGTAAGCATGATGGGAAATGTAGGCTGTATTAAAGTAATGAACCTGGTTAGCAGTTATCTCAGAGAGACAGTCACACATCTGAATCACATCTGAGCCTCACTGCCCACTGCACTGACCAAGGCTGGACTCTGAAAATGTGTTTAAACTGAAGATCAAACAGGTGAAGTCAGGACTTTAGGACTGACAGAAGCTCTTTGATCCTGATGAGAGAAACACAATGTTTTTGTGCAGATGCTTTTAAA